>DWNE01003203.1:0-17144 GCA_018249875.1 Cecropterus toxeus | reverse complement strand
ATAAAGGAAAATAATGTCATAAGCAGATTTTTCTTAATAAATTTTTGCCCATTTTATATTTTTATATTGAGGATCGCGCTTGGAGGACTTCGGTTGCGTTCCGTTGGAGATCCCGGAGTCCACACAGTGCTGAGGACGGCCACCCGGGGAGTTTAAGTGCTGCAAAGGTCCCACATAACCCGAAGTCGCTCGTAAGGCGTCGGGTACCTTTTGAAAATTTCCATCTGCCACTGCCTTAAGTTAAGAATACGTGTAACGAAGCCTTTGTAGAGGTTTAATTCTACTACTACTACTAAACATTATATATATATATATATATATAACACTATATTTAACTAAAGTAAGGTTTATTTCTGTCTAAATCATAACCGTCATAGGTCATGCACAGAACCATTTATAGTATCGTAAACATTTACCTTGAAAAGGTTACCGCTGCTTTACTATAGAGTCTATAATAGTCTTACTAGATGTTCTGTAGAGTTTATATGAATGTAAATTTATATAACCGTCACGCGTTAACCACAGAACTATAAATAATTTCGTAAATAGATAATAATTTTCAAATCCCGCCCTACTACAGCAGTAACCGCAAACGTGCTGTAATTAATTGAAATGAAGACACTATTTCCCTCTATTCATTATCTTTAAACACGAATACTAAGTTCTACGGGAGCTGAAATTACACAGGGTACGATTGTTTAATTTGAAGTACACTTTTTACGTCCCTTTGAGTCTTTAGTCGAAATTTTCTTATTCGTTTTCGAGCGAATATCCTTGTATAAAACTATATCAGTATCTTTGTATTGTAATAGGTTTTGGTCTTTAAAGCTGATGGTATGACATTCAAACCCTACACATGCTTCACTGTTTTTTTGAATTCACGTGGTTATTGCAGATAAATCGTTACTTCTGAATGGAAAAAAGGAAGAACGTGTTCTTAAAGGCGTGTTCGATACTTTATAATTCGGACAATTTATAACAGATGGCGCTAAAATAAATAAATGCAAGCAAGCCAGCAATCAGGTTTATCGGCGCCTATAGATGTTTCACATCAAAAATAACAACTCAACCCATTTAGTTCATTAGTATACGACCAGAGTAGAATTCGGTTTGAATTGACTTTGATGTTTTTAAAATCTTTAAAAAGTGAGTCAAATAATTAAAAATGTTTGTAGGATTATCCACCTTACTCGGTTTCATTGGAATTCTATCATATGCCTTCCTTTTCATAAGGATCATATCACGAGCCGTAATACGAGCCGACTAAAGGCAACCAGATTTTCTCTGTAGCTGAATTAAAAATTCTGTTTACCGTGTTTTTCGAATCTGCACGGAATTTCGAGTTCGCTCTAACAAATCCTTGGCTAAAATGCACTGCAGTAATGTTTTTGTTATGTTTGTCTGTTTTGAAATAAAATTAAAATTAAAAATAGAGAAAATTTTGTTTGACGCCTATTTATATTAAAAGGTGAATTATTTAGATGGTTAAACGCGCTAATCTCAGAAACTACGGATTCGAAAAGATAAAATATTTTTGTGTTGACTAATCCATTTATAGAGGAGCTTACAGACTGCCTATAACATCATGCTATGATTGTCTGTTTTACTCTTATGTAGCAGTAAACATCCCGTTTTTTGCTTTTTTTATTTTACTTATTATTTCTTTAAATAATGTTATAAGCGTGTAAAGGAACACGTGAAGGAACAAACTAGGATGAGACTAGGAGCTGAAAAGATTAATATTAGTTCAAGTATACCGAACAACTTCCAAAAAGAGGAGTTCAACCACCCTTTCCCGAAATGAAGAAGCCTGGAGCTAAAACCAGAGCAGCATAAACCTTAAAGCCGTTCCGATCAAACGTAATGAAGCACGTTTTCGGTGCAAAGATATATTCATTAAGATGGCGTCGCACTGGTGTTACAATAATTTGGTGTTTGTGTACCTACTATCATCATTTTCACCGAAAAATATGCGTGGCAAGTTCGTCACAGCTGTCCTGCTTCCAGTAATAACATAGATATTTTTCCCATCTATACTCATTTATAGTATCTCTTAGGAGTAAAATAATAAAAAGTAGTATATTAACTGTTAACACTTGTTGTTAATATGAAGTAGCACGTTGACTATTAGAATGTAAAATCAGACGTATCTTATTACGCAATGAATGTCTTGAGTCAACAGTAAAGACCAGTGTGACACCACCCGAACTTCTTCCGCTCATGAGCACGCGTAATTCTATTAACATGACACATTTCGCTCGTGTCCCGAGAGAACCTTACGGGATTAAAAGTGTCTCGCATAATCTGTATTGCACGGTTAAATAAAAAATGTAACCAACACCGCCATTACAGTAACGACTCTAATGACCGAGGTTACGTGAATTATTTCCACGCTTCTCCATTTCCTTGCTTCTGTTTCTCGGCGAAATTTCGTAAAGCTGCGAAAAACGGAGAAAAATATCTTTTAAATAGAGATATTACTACGTTTATTTGGGTAGTTCAAAACAAAGATGTTTAGATATGTGATGGTTTTCTCGAAAGAGGTACTGAACGGCCTTTTACTGAAGCTACAATAAAATGAATAAATATACGATGAACATAAACTTGAACACGATAACGGTGGTAATACGGATAATGGTAATATGAGCAGTGATAAACTAATGGCTAAAATGACCCTCTTAATCCAGGGTCCGACGTTCGGATCTCATTTGTGTAAAAATACATGCGTATCAGAAATTAACTGTCACTGCTTTATAACAAAGAAAACTTGGTTAGTAGAGAGCCTGAGAGCTTTCTAAAATAGGTTTTTAAAAGTCAGCACGGAAAAACTATGGCCTAAAACCCTCTCATTCTGAGGGGAGTCCTATGCCAAGCAGTGAGAAGACGCAATAGTCATAGTTATATCGCTTGCTTCATGACATTCAGCAAGTGCGACCACAATTTTGTTATTTCCACAAAATGCATTTTTTATCAGACTGAAGTAACAATTGCTCGCATGCAGTTGAACTGATGGATACCGATCATGGACATCTGTAAGCAACTTTGTATAGAAAATTTGATCTATTTAAAGTCGACCACAGATACTACTAAGTCTACCGAGGACTAAGTGAGCCGGCCACCGCACTGAAATGCAAGAACTGCTACATGCTAGATATAGGTGTGGCGCTGGTAGTGTCCCGGCCGAACTACACTGGTTCTACCTGGTAAAGTTTCACATTACGTCCCTTATATTCTTACTGTTTCATTCATCAACTAGTAGCAAAGAAAATATACGTTCGACATTAAATTACCAATCGATATCACGTTTCACATTCGTCCACAAAACGTACAAACGTCCAACTTAGTGTCAATCGTTCCTAGTTTCTGTGACACATGTCTTGTCTGAACCTGATAGATCAATTTAGTTTCATATTGTAATTTCCTAAGGTGTCGCAGTTAGAGAAAGGTTTCGAGATATTCTAACAAGTTGTGTTTGACAACTCCTATATCATATTTGCGTTTGAATATATGATACCGACGTTTGTAAATGTAAAAATAATTTTCATAGCTTTATTGAAGTGAAACTTCTCTATCGACGTGTGAGAGAAATTTGATGTCACATTTTTCTGTTATTCTGGTACGCGTCACATTTTGTTCTGTTACGCGTCACGTTTTTTTTTGTTACGCGCAGTATTAATTATGTAAAAAAATGCATAAATATTTATTTTTGTCATTCCGCTGGGTTTCGATATTCCGACCCGACGAATGATGTACAAGTTAGGTTCGTAAGTGTATCTTTACGCCATGATGGTATTTAAGGTTGCTTACGTAATTTGCTGCTAGGTTTAACACAAGCTCATTGCTAAGTCTTTAGCCGGGCTTTAGATGTTACTACTTGTCTATTGAAAATAAATAAATAAGAAAGTTTACCGTTTTAATTTTTTTTTTCTTAGCGGTTCATGAATTATTTTCAGAAATCTCTCTGATTATATGAGAGAGTTTTCTAAAAATAATTCATGAACCGTTAAGAAAAAAATCGGTGGTGCCTGGAATTCGAATCTCGGACCCTCGACAGACATATTTTATTACTAGAAATATTCTATTATTATTATCGTTATTATTATTATTCACTTCTGCCGTGTGTGAATTGCACACACCGCAAAAGTGAAGTGACTTTTTTCTATGATTATCATTTAAGTCGTGGAAAACATCACGCATTAAAAATAAAAAGTTGCAAAATGTACCTTTTCATGATGAATATAAGGTTTGTCTCCTACCTGACCTAAAGCCAAATCACTAACAGAAACGGTTGGTGGGTTTGTTTGATTATTCAGCACTACTTCTTAAAAAATAAATAAGGTGGAGCCAAGTGAAAACCGCTCATACGAAATGCCAAGGTCATATCAGGATCGGACTTCAGAATGGCGAAAAAAATGAAATTCCGGTCGTAAATAACGGCCCGGGTATCATTACACGTGCAAGTACCACACTCCGACTTTGTATTCAATTGTGGGCAGTTCAACGTGAAGTATTGCCTCAGAACAAATAAAAGAAGCCTGTAATGTGATTTAGTACAGCCCCTATCAGAAGATGCAAGGGCCAAATAGGGGCCGAACCGCGTGATAAATAATCTCACTTTATCGCCCAAGATAAGGCACGAAATAAATACATAAAGGTTTTTATTGTGTTACATATTGCCTCCGTATCTTTTGTTTCGGGAGGATCTTTTATTATTGTGTAATACGCCATCAATTTCAAAATAAGATACAGTCGAAAGAGAATTTTTGTTGATTATTTTGGACTCATTTTAAACGAATTGGCACACTTTTTTTCTTTGCATTAACAGTCATTAAAAATAAAACTAGTTACATATTTAAAAACATAAAAACAAAAGATCTGACTGCTTAAAACGAAATTTTTGGCCCTTTTTCTTCTATTTTCAGGTGCCATTCCAAATCACACTTTCCAAATTGAGACGATTCAAATGATATGTCAAACCTTACAGTCCGTCAAGCCGTTTAAGCTGTAGCGCGTGCCAAAGAAATGGACATACATACAAACATATATAAATAGTGAAATACATGCATACCAAAATATGTAGTGACGTCACTAAAATAGTCGCGTTGTTTAAATAGCGAATAATATCGAAATCAAAGGTAGCCTATAGACTGACCAGTTAAGGAAGCTTCATCCTTGCAAAATTTCATGTAAATCGAACCAGTGATTCTTGCGACATCAAGTTACACACGGACACACATTTATTAATATAATATAAATAAGCTTTGTAGTGGTTTAAATTGAGAACTATATACTATATACTTCGGTGAATGCCAAGCTTAGATTTTATTTGGGTTTAATTGTGGTCAAATTTAGTTCTATAACGTGTAGCCATAATGTCACATGTCATTTACATCGAATGTACCGAAAAAATGCCTTGGCGAGGTGAAGACATTCAAAATAATTAAAATCTTTAGTTTGTTTGAGCCAACTAAGTTTAGAATTTGTATTTAGATATCTATTAGCCGCACTATTAAGTCTTACTTAAGTCGTTATTATGAAGGATAGGAAATAATAATGATAAAGCATTGCTACACACTTTAAAGTATTTGTAGCATATATTATGATCCTTTATTAATTATATTAATTATATTACCAATATTACCTTATTAGTGTTATTATGTAATTAGTGTTAATGAAGTGGCACAAGCATTCTTGATAGAGATCTACGTATGTATGTGCACGGGCATGTGGAGATACATAACGTTATATGGAGAAACATAACGTCAAGTGATTTTTAAAGCGTCTAAAGTTGTGTAGTTCTTAATAAGAGAGGTATATCAATGTAATTCTTAGTAATACTCATGTAATTCATAATAATATCTTACCGAATTGGCAAATAAGCATGTATTATTTGATCATAAGCGGTTTCTGCCGCCCCTATCTGGTGTTCACACAGCATCACATCTATTCTAGCAATAGGCAGTCAGTACGTTTCGCTGGAAGGGCGTGGTTACTGTATAACAGCATAAAGCGTTAAAAAATACTCGTCACGGAAGCTTGGCAGATGTGAAACATCGTGTTCGTAGAAGTATTATGTATAAAAGACAAGATTGCGACAGGAACTAATTATACAGCATAATTAATAATTATACGCCATCTACGAACAGTACCCTGCACCAAATCAAACTAACACCGCCACGTCAACTATCAGCTTCACCTACGCCTATAGATGTTTTACATCAATAAAAAAAGAATTTTGAACATCGGTCCAGAAATGGCGGAGAAATCGGCGAATATACATGTAGTAGTATGAATATTATGTAGCCAGCATTATATCCATGCATAGATTATATAATATGTGTGTTTATTAAATAAATCACAGTGTTATTCCAACATACATGCGTTTCACTTATCTCAAATACGCTTAACCTTACATGGCGACCCTTACATACATAAAAAAATACATACAGTCGAACATAGAACCACCTCCATTTCGAAGTCGGTTAAAAATTAACCTCATGGCTGGAAATGATTTATGACACATATGAAAGTAATTAATCTATTCAAATGTATATTTCAATACCATTAATTACCTGAACGTATTTAAACAACGAAGGGATGTTTTACAAAAAGGGTAAAAGCCCCAATTAGCGGTACCTATATCCCGCTACGAGATATATTGCGGCGAAGCCTTCAAAGATAAATGGAATAATTCCAATCGTATCGGCCCACGATAATTAAGTTTGAAACAATTTGTCTATTATATTACCACATAATTCACAAGTTCGTATTGTTTCAAGAGTGTTAATCGTTATTAATTTATTTTGTTTTATTATTGTGTTATTTATGTGAGATATTTAAATAAATATCTTTTTTTCCTACTTAGGCTCTGTTCCGTACATTAAATTGGATACATAGCAATAAATACGTAGTATATTTACCAAATCTTCTTTATATAAGCCCTGATTATTTAAAAGGGTCAACTTGGATTTATATATTAGGTATATAGGTATATCATTTCATCCTTTTCCGAATTCATCTTTAGCCTTTCTTTCTCCTTCTGCTATTAATTCATTGCCAGCGTTAATTATTTTATTCATTAACTTCATTCTTGTTACCTACTCTTGAAATATACTTATTGCACCTCACTTATTTACATATTTATAGTTTACGTTAAATTCTTATCGTAAGGTTGCCTGGAAGAAATCGCTGTTTAGCGATAAGGCCGCCTTTTGTCATTATGTCACTATGTCTAATATAACATGTAAATTAATTTGTTACATATACACATAGCTTTGAAATTGCGTGTCTTAGATTCGATCTTCGGACCGCTCGTTTGAGAACCCGTATTTCAGTTCACTAGGTTACTTTTTTCACCTTCAATCGAAACCAAATAAATTAAAAATACTACCTTAGAAATGAAATGGACTTTGAAAAGAATTTGAAATTAATTATGTCGTATGTTAGACAGATTATCAACACGCAACATTTTTTTTAAAGATGAATGACACCTTATTATTACCTTGTTACCTAACATATTATATATCCTTATACAAATCCCGACTTTATAAACCCATTTACGTGTGTTTCAAATAAGCTATTTATAGACATAATTCTCAATATACAACAAGCACCATACAACTCATTTAGGTATATCTACCTCATATACTCAAATATATAAAATGAAACATTTGGATAAATAAGGCGTTCGGAACAGATTAATGAAACTGTATTTTGAACAAACATAAAGGTCACATTTTGACATTTGGTCGCAGTCAATCACGTTTGTATAACTTTGTTCCATTTTGTCAAAAATACCACAGATTGAAATTTTAAGGATAGTAGAACCCTTTCCCGTTCGACTCCAGTGAGACTACTGCCACACTTATTTTTGCCTATTAGGAAAAGGGTGTGATAATAGAAACATACTTATCCGAGACGTTCTAGCTTAGTCCTCAGAGAAAGTAACACATTTTTTGTCTATGGTTGACAGCCCAAGGTAGTAACGCATCTTTCGTCTATGGTTGACAGCCTCTAGGGGGCCATCTAGGAAGGGGGGGGGCAAGCCGGGGCCTGTGCCCCTGGCGGCAAGTACAGACGGCGGCAAATCTGCCTGTTTGGAAAAGAGTGTGATAATTTAGACACACTTATCCAAGACGCTCTACCTTAGTCCTCAGAGGTAGTAACGCATCTTTGGTCTATGTTCACAGTCCCGGATCTAGGAGGAGGGGGAGGGGGGCAAGCCAGGGCCCTGGACGGCAAGTGCAGAGGGCGGCAAATTCAAACCTTGCATACGAGTGTGCAACTCATCATCATCACACATCATTAATTTAACTTTAACCATTGGGACGCTTAGTCAGTAGGAAGTGGAACTCTTGACACGATTGACAACCAATTATTGGACATCTGATGAAGTGATTAGGATGACAAAAATAAATCCAAGTGGGCAAGGGCGGCATTTTTAAGTTTTGCCCCGCCTAAGAATAATTGAAGATCTGCTGATGATTGATCTCAGGTAGGATTCAAATTTTTTATCTGGGTTTTATCAGAAATATCTATGGGTGACAGCGGCCACATACCGTCAGGTGTACTGCAAGTTCGCTTGCTACATATTAAACAGTGTTTTATCGCCTTTATATAGGCAGAGCACCATTCACTTTAAAAAGTTACCTACTTGAACTGTAAATTAGGATCTCAAACTGCGGGAAAGTTGTAAACATCGATGCTCATAAACTTTGTTTTATTGCGTACATGTTGTTAACTCTACGTGCATGCTTTAAACCGTTGCCTGCGAAAAACGCTTCAAACTTACTTCAAACTAACATACTTGACTTATGAAACATTTTTTTGTGCAACCAAATAGGTAACTTGATGTGATTTTAAATGTTTTTGGTAGAGTCCGGTTCAACCGTTGTGGTGTGATTCCCCGGCCAGACCGTAATGTGAATGATGAGTTTAGATTTCTGTTCTGGGTCCGGTTGTTTATGTATTCGTGTTTGTGTGTTCGTGGTACCCACGACACAGGAGAAAATTCTACTGTGGAGCTATGGGCAAAAAGCATTTATGTTTTAAGCGTTTATGTTTTATGTTTCTCGTCACACCTGTTTCTTGCGTGTTGTTGGTATGATTTTCGGTTCACTTTCATATGGAACGACCATTTCAGCTTTTAGGAATGATATATCTGTATTAAATGCAGGTGGATACTTCTTGCGAAGTTGGTTATGGATGTCCATAGGCAGCAGTAATTTTTGCCATCAGGAACAATACAAGCTTTTACGTCTTGAATTTTCCGAAAAAATATTACTTAACTATCAGACTTGATATAATTTGTCATTGCTCCCAATTAGGTGAGATTTGGGACGAACTCCACCATACTGCATAACTACGGACTACAATCTTTGTAAAATTTTAAATCACTCACATAGTTTGAAACTAGATATAAGATTGCTTCCGCTAACAATCTGAACCAACAGCTGAACGTGCCTTCCGAAGAACGAAGCGCACCTTCCATGTACAATGCATTCACCACCGCCCCTCCGTAAGAGGCTCACCCTTTTCCAAAGGCTTCTGGGCGCAAAAAAAGCACCTTACATTTAGCTATTAATGGTCACCCATCAACTGTGCCCGACATCGCTTCCGCCGCAAGGCTAAATGCTCTTTGTGACATTGTATAAAAAATCTTTACAGCTAATAAATAAACTTACGCTCTTTGTTCCTGTTTCCGCGACCAGCTGCTAAAACGTCGCTCTCCAAACTTCCACCTTCGTTTTGTTTACGAACTACTTTGACTTCAATCATTTCATATATTCAGTAAGCGAGTGTAAGTTTCAGAATAAAACAAATAAAACAGTCGTAGAACAAGTCACTGTTGCTGCTCAGTTTGTTCGTAATATCTTCCTGTAATTCACCAAGCGTTATCTGTTACTTGAAGTTTTGTTTTGACTAACGAAAGTTGGAAGCGAAATTTTAATGAAGATTAATAATGCATTGTTTTTGAACGTCATTCCACCTTTAAAGGTGAAAAAAATTTCCTCTTTTGTTTTTGTTATTTGTTAACATTATATGTTTTGTTATTTGTTATTATATTTGTTTATACGTAGTGCAGCTGAGGTGGGCACTGTAGCTAACGGACGTCGGTAGCTCTTAATTGGGCAACAGTCATTGTATGAGTTTATCACAAAGTATAGTCAAGTTACAACTTGCCATCTATCATAGGGTATATATTATTAGATTGACGAAAATTTCCGATCAGAACACAGCAACACTGGAGAAATATAGAAATCAGCAATGTAAATAAATGTAAGTAATGTAAAGTTATGTAATTTGTACGTTAACAATACTCGAACATCCAACAAGAATGCTGATATAAAATGTACGTTCAAAATAAAAATACACTGAGAAATTTCCCTTGAAACCACTGCACATATCATTTCATGCGACAATTTCCCCTAACAATGCCCTTTCAGTAACCGGATGAACTTTTAAAAACGTTTCAGACCGCGCCTAATGACTTGAAACTTTGTTGGATAGTAAAAAATATACTGAACTCCGAACGGGCGGGTCGTCTTATGTAATTTGGTGTTACCCAGTAGGGAAAAAGTTTAAGGACGTCCGATCTGAACAAAAACAAAAAGTGTGTGTGTGTACTTATGTACATGCGTTAGAAGTTATACTTCTTTGTTCTAATTTTATCTTTCGCCTTATTCTACGTTTGTAGAACAACACTAACGTAGACTAACGTAGATAAAAACGACACTAACAATAGAAAAAAGGTATTTAATACATTGAATGCTTTATTGTCACGCATTATCTAAGTTACTATCTATCATTAACTAAGTTTACTTATATATCACAAAAAATGTACATTATTAAAGATATGGACATTTTTTATTTATTATAAATAAACAATAAATAAAAATAAAATATTAAAATAAAAATAAACATAAAATGTTGACTATAGCTTACTTCAGGGTGTCGGTTTTTCGTGACGGTGTGCGCGCGTGTCGTCAAAATTTACTCTCATCATTTTTCCCTAACGCGCCAAAAGATGTGAAACTTCAATAATATGTTTCCGTGACTTTTGTAGATGTACACATCAAGTTGATGCCGTACATAACCGAGTATTACAGGGCGAGATGATTAAATGGATAACAATATTTAAGTTTTGCAAAGGATAGCGCCTTTGTAATAACGATTTTGGTAATAGAGAAACGTGGCTATCTTACTTAGTCCCCGGGAGTAGAATCATTGACGATCTTATGTTAAGTAATAGTTCTAACGCTTTCAAAACATTACTACATATCCGCGCCACACTTTTTGACCACCTGCGTGGCGGAGCGGCCACCATACTGATCTGACACGCAGTGGGTTCCGGGTTCGATCCCCGGCCAGACAGAATGTGAATGATGAGTTTAGATTTCTGTTCTGGGTCTGGGTTAGATTATGTATTCGTCTTTGTGTGTCCATGGCACCCACGACACAGGAGAAAATCTTACTTACTGTGGGTTTAAACGTACACAGTGATCATTTGAGGAAACGTAACAAACACGCACTAAGAGCACAGGAATGAAAATATGTCACTTCATTTTTTGGGTTTCGTACCCAAAGGGTAAAAACGGAACTCTATTACTAAGGCTCCGCTGTCCGTTCATCGGTATGTCCGCCTGTCCGCCTGGCCGTTTGTCCGTCTGTCCGTCTGTCTGTCACCAGGCTGTATTACATAAACCGTAATAGCTAGACTATGGATTTTTTTACAGATGATGGATTTCTGTAGCCGCTATAACAAGAAATACTAAAAACAGAGTTAAACAAATATTTAAGGGGGGTTCCCATACTACAAACGGGTTTCTTTTACCGTTTTGTATAGATAATGGTACGGAACACTTTGTGCGCGAGTCCGACTCGCACTTGGCCGGAATATTAATAAATTTTATTTATGTGCAAGGAATACTTAAAGTTTAGGGCTTAGTGTTCACCACTACCCACATTTAATATTCCATCGTGGGAGGGTAAAATGAACCAGACTTTCATTAGTTTACAAAACACCACGACATACCCGTTATGCCTCATAACAAAAAAGTTTTTTAATCTCATTTATATTCATGAGCCTGATTCTAAACACTCATGAATATCACCCACTCCACAGTCACAAAGGGAATCAATTTATGTACCCATCATTGGGAAATGTCGATAGGTTTTCGTTAAAATCACAGCAAAAGTTTTGTAATTCCTATGCCATAGAGCTTTTTCCATTAGGCATACATGACTGTGAAATCTATATCACTTAAAGTTAAGTGCTAAGGAAAAGAGCAATGGTAGTGTTGTAAATCGAGCAGTGATAGCCTAATGGTTGAAACTCGATCTCTCAATCGAGGATCCGGGGTTCGAATCCCAGGCACGCATCACTGATTTTTCTAAAATTATGTGGCGATAATGGGTTGACGAGAGTGTTGTATTTTGGAGCCAATCAAGCCAAGGCTCTTGGATTCCAATTTCAGGCACGCTCTTAGTTTTTCCTCACTGCGTCAGAAGGAGGGTAATGTTTTCGAGCGTATGTATGTATGTCCATTTTTTTTGACGGATCGTATTACATATCATAAGAATCATATTAGTTTGGACATTTAAAAATGGCGTATGGAAGTAGAGGAAAAATGGGGGGAAGGATGGACGATTTTTTACTATTACAACAATATGGGTATCAATGATACTGAGAAATCTGGCTAGATGAGTATGATTCCGAATTATGTTTTCCTTCACTGTTCAAACAAGTAACAATTAAATTGTTATTCGCATTTAACTTTGAAAATCAAAAGTGTAAAGGATTTAAACCCACTCTAAGATATCGATTTGCAAATCATTAGGCTATATACTTTTATCCTACCTGTATTATCTGCCTATTTACAGTTATTTATTATTGGGATTATTGGGACATTATTTGGGACAAATGTTTTAGAAAATTACAGGCGTTCAGGCATGAATATCTCTTTTTGAATTTAGTGCCATTTTCGTTAATTCAAATTATTGAGATCCATTTTGATCACCCACGACCTTCCAACGAAGCTGGCTAAACTGTAAAATCGGTTCATTTAAAACTGAATTGGGACGATATTGAAAACAAGAAAGGCGAAACATTATTTAGGGGAGAATGGATATAATCAAAACGCAAATTTATTTCTAATTCACAATCTCATTTCAAGAATCCATTTGGAGGAAGGTGTAAGAATCGAAGATGGAAGTAGGTGTCAACTGCACATCAAACCGATATGATAATAGCCGCGCTACACGAACTGTGTGGGTTACATTTGCATATATATAACTTTAATGTTAAATATTTCTATTTCACAATCTCATTTTAATCGTGTTTACAGAAGAGTTGACCTTTCATCTTATTATTCGATACAGTACACAGTTTTAAGGAACTGTTTCAGTAATCCAATTTTTTATTTATATATACCCTTGGAGCTGAAAGCCGCGGCAAACTTTGTATTGGAAGTGTTCGAGACATGTGACGGGCCGCCAATTACACCGCGTTGTATTTCATTATAAGTATTGTGTAGAAATTCTCGTAATTTTGCAACATTTTTATTGTAAAAAATATGGACACGGGCTTTTCTATAAAACAGACGGTATCCAGTTTTAGGGAAAAGACCGTAGGGGGACTAGGGAGTTATGGGAAAGAAAGCCATTTTTCCTTTCCTCCTTCATTCCTTTCCTCCACCGAAATTTCAGCGCGACCACATTCCTCCATGCAAGTGTTTCAAAATACTTTAATATGAAAAACAATGGCCAAAAAATGTCCACCTGAATGTTTGGAGCACATTCCTATCGAATTATTTTAGGAAGATGTTCCAATTCTATTAATTATGCACCATGATTTAAGGTTTACTGTAGGTAGGTGCCGTGTTTTCCTATATCAATAAATTTATCTATCTTTTATACAAATCAATTTATCTACTAGTCCGACTATTAGATAAATTTATTTAGTACAAATACCTTAATTTTCTGTAACTTTCATGATGTCAATAAGTAAGTAATTCGACCATGCTACGACACGGTGTGACGCAGGACACCAGAATATGCAATAAGCACATACGCTACAATTGGCACTCAATGTAAAATGCAACATCAAAAGTGTATTAGTTTTTGGCGCAGCACTTACATTTTTAGACATACAAATACAATTATTAAGTTATTGTCAAACTGGTTGTGAAAGTAAGTAAATATGTATCGTATAGAAATAAAAAAATATATAAGGTCTTATGCTCATTTCTGCGATACCTTATCTTGGGGATGGCCGATTCGATTTGAACAGTACTCTCTCTGCAAAATTGACAGTTTTTCAGGGTTTAATGTCGTGTAATATATGTAACAGGATGTCACATATTCATTGGAGTTCACTAAGGATATAGGAGGAGTAGATTTGAATATGTACGTTTAGGTGTCGAAGTAAGTACCATCTATACGGAAATCCCTGCTTAGGGTACTTATTAACATAGATCAAGGAATTTGTGTAAGGCGTTTAGTAGTTACATGTGTATTTAAATTACGCCGGAAAATATTTACTGACAATCTCTCATAAAGATTGGCTTCTATTCAAATTGACTCCTTTGATATTCGCAGCAAATATTGTCGTTGATATTATATTGTGCAAATATACTCAGTAATGTAACTCATATATTTATTGTACGAATAATATAGCAATATTAAGTTACAATTCCGAATATCTTGTTAGTAAAGTACCTGTTCTAATATTTATCTACTGAAGCAATCTCAATTCGTATTTCTTATGAACTTTCAAGGAGTGTGGAAAGACAAATATTATTCTTTGTCCTTTCTAATATTAAGCTGCCATTGAACTCTTTATATACCAATGTTCATACTTTATTTCCTTTTAATATGTTTGCTATTCTCATGTCTCCGTTAAAATGTACGATGGCTTTAGTATGCTAGCGGGTGATTATGATGTCGTTACTAGCAATACGAGTTGTGTATTTAATGGGCTATTGTATGTGTTTGTTGTGTATTCTAGTTTTATGTTTAGATTTTACTTTTGTTAAAATGAAGCATAGCAGTGCAAGAAAGCTATGGCTTTGTTAAAAGAGAACTTCAACTGCCGCTCTTGTTGAAATAAAAGGTCGGCTAAAATTAGAACTTTTTTGCACCCTGTGGTAAAAGAGGAGGGGGTCCAGAATAAAAGTCAATAGTCAACCGAAGTTAAATATAAATTGTATATATCGCATACATCATCTTACAGGATCGATACGTAGTGGGCTCTGAGTTCGATCCCCGGCCAGGCAGATACTTTAATCATGAACTTGAATTTTTTTGTTCTTGATCGGAATGTTTGTGTATTCGGTTTTGTCTGTCATTTTATAACTATGGGTATAGTAAGCGTTTTCATATTATTACCTTGTGAACATTTTTTGTTTGTAATTGACGTAAAAAAATGTATGAGCGCCTGGACCTCACTGATATTTGCGGTGGACAATGTCCAAAGTCTCACGTCCAAAAGAGATAAATACACTGCGTAGATTTGAATTTTTTGTTAGAAATCGTCGTCCTGTATGGACGTGACTTCATATATTATGTATTTTCACGGCAACATGTATAGGTATGAGTTCGACGGAGTCCCCATTATTGTATAAAAAATAATTAATATAATTTTCATAGGCATGTAAGTGCATCACAATATAACGGTAGTTGCTATTTTAGGTAACTCTTGGTATTATTCTCCATTCATATATAGCATAGGGTTTACATAAACAATAACCCATTTAAGATATAATCTTAAATAATACCTCTCGCATTTTGAGTTCATAACTTTTATATTAAGCCTCATAATTCAAAGGTAGGAAGGTCACGGCTGAATCTTATAAAACCGTTTTTATGCCAAGAGCCATAAAGTAAATAAATACTGTTCTTTCCTTAGTGTCGGCAGGAAATTATGATGTACTTTGATACTTTATGAAACTGTTCTTTTAATAAACAATTCTCGGGACCTAGCGCTTGCAATTTTCAGTTGTACAACTATGTAAGTAAATGGTTAAAGGAAATGTTAAAGTTTGTGGACTTAAGACCAATTTAAGACCAACTTAAGACAGCATAAGTCAAACTTGATAGTTGCTCAACTAAAAATTAAAAACATCGCAGTTTAATAATAGTTGACGAATAGTTTACAGACAGTTCAATGTGTATAGCCTCGACTAAACAATCTATCCGCGACTATTGATAGACGACCAGCCAACATTTAAAACTAGAAAACTAGATTGACTGTATGCGATATATATATAATATAATAATAACGTCGACTAGACTGTTTGACTGTCATAAAATCGTAGATAGGTACACAAGTCCATTAAACTATTTAATCAATATACGAATAGTGAATACGCAACATCTTATTCAACTGAAAACAAATGAATATTATGTATTGTTTTGTACTAAAATCTGCGTGCCATATTTTAATAAAGTTGTACGATATAACTCCATTTATGTATTGTGATAAACACACCAAATTTACTTGGATCGTTTAGTATAATTGTGATGTAAGCGAAATATACCAACAAAATTCCTTTTCATTCGCGACAAACGTTTGTAGAAGTAGAGGTCGACTGATATTAAAGGCCTGGCTTTCTTAATTACGGAGATAGGGACGAGAAATATATTAACCCTTCGATGGTTATCTCCAGTACATATGAGCGTTATTGTACCGTTCACAAGATAACAACAATTAAGTGCTTAAGTACAGGAGTTATTGTCATCCTCGCTCCGCAATAGTCAATACAATATCTAAGGGCACTCGACTTTGGACTTGCTTATAAATGAAAACATGAGTGGTTCGCGTAATAACATTGATATTATGTTAAGTTTTTTTCTGTGACCGTAGTTAGGAAATAAATGAAATGAAATTTCTCGATACTTAAAGATATAGTAATGTAATAAGCTTGTTATAACTGATAAACTTTTACTTGTATGTGATACTCAACCAAAATAGTAATAATACGGCGAAACTTGTATTTGGAACTATTTCAATCAATTTTGTAATATCAGAAACTGGGGACTAAATTGTCCCGTATCATTATATCCTTAATATTAACGGCTCGTATCGGGTTAAATATCAAATGGGCTATATGGAGAGTTCATTGGAGACATTCCGTGTAATTATT
>DWNE01003202.1:0-17144 GCA_018249875.1 Cecropterus toxeus | reverse complement strand
CCGCGTGGCCGAGTGGTTACCATACCGATCTAACGCGCAGTGCGTCCCGGGTTCGATTCCCGGTCAGACAGGCATCTAAATGATGAGTTTAGATTTCTGTTCAGGGTCTGGGTGTTTGTGTATTCGTGTTTGTGTGTCCATGGCACCCACTACACAGGCGAAAATCCTAGTGTGGGCCTATGAGTGTAGAAAACGTCTTCTATCACACGAACAAAACGAAAAGTTTTACCGCCATAAAATAGTGAAATCATTGAAAGCACCCTTTCGAAAAATTGATACCCTGTACCATCGCACGGCGAACAATACCGTAATCACATACCCGGAGCGCAGAATGGGTATCAATTTAGGCGTAAACCAAACAAGCCTGCGGCGTTCACGTATTTGCCCAACTATCCCGGGCCGCCGCCGCCTTCGCCTTTCCTTCCTTTTCACCAGCTTATTCTGTTTGATTGTGGGCTAAGGCATGAGTGAACGCGTGTTTGAAATGTAACGATCAGAATATCTTACATTGTTAGCGTTGGATTAAATGGTTTTGGCTTGGCTGTCAGCAGAGATCACTTTTATCACGTCAATTTTACCCGACTGCGTCAGAAGGAGAATAATGTTTTTCAAGCGAATGTATATAATGCGCTTGCGTGCGAATTTGTATGTATTTCTATTTCTTTGTTGCGCGTTACACCCAAAACGGCTTGATGGATTGTGACGATATATATCATTTGAATCGTTTCAGGTTGGAGAGTGACATAAGCTATATAATTTTTGAAAATAGAACCTGATAATAGGGGGAAAAAGGGGGAGGGAGGTACGACTTTTCCTATTATCACTATAATATGTATCAAATTAAAGCTAGTAATTAGACCATTCTGGAATTAAATATATTATAACACTCTTACCTACTTTTACTTGACTATTTTAACGAAAACTCATATGAAGCGTAAATTAAATATATCAATAAATAAACCTCAAACAACAAAAAAGAAATCTTTATAAACAGTCCGTTTTTTTGTTTTTATATTATAAACATTGTTAGTAGGTGACATACTAATAAAGTAATATTTAATTACTTTACGGGCAAATCATATTTATTGTTATTCATTTAATAATAATATAATATTGTAAGACAATAGTAAACGTTTGTCGATATATTTATGTATTAATTTAATTGCATCATAAAAATTAAGTAAAGTTTTTCGTATCAGATTTACTTCAAAAGGCGTATAAAACAAAAACTCTTAGTTAAATGTTTTACAACTTATAAACGAAGCGATGTTTCAAAACTTATTCCAAGCTGTCTATAAAACCTAAAGGAAAATCGAATGAACTAAATGAAGTTCGTTAACAAAGATTCATCTGTGTTAAGCAAAAATTTCTGCTACTTGCTAGAAAGTTATTGGCAAGTATTGAGGAAATTTTATTCCAATTCATAAAATCATAAATTAGCTGTATCGGCGAGAAATATTTTAGCGTACGATATCGTGAACTAAATTAATTCGTTATATTTACAATTAAATGTCAGATAGAGTAACTTGTTTAATATGAAGTTTTATAAAGAGATATATTTAAAAGTATCAAAATTTATCTATTTTCGGTATAACATTAAGAACCTTCGACTCTAGTAGGATATAGCGTTCGATTTTCAAATATTGATTGTCAGTCATTTTCAATTAAAACTTGAACAACATCAAAAAACTGTGTATCCTTATATATAGTAATATAGGTATTATCCGCTTCCGCGTATCACATAAACGCAGTCCAAGATTGCTCCGCCAAGTTCCGAAATAACGCGATTAAGCGAATGAAAGGGCCGAAACGAACAAAAGCAAATGTGATTACCGCGTTGTCGACTAAAAGAAATAAGTAATATTTCTTGTGCGGAATCGCTGCCGGTTCCTCTTAACAGCCGTCTCTCTTGCGCTCATTGCCCTGTTCACCAAGCCGTGATATTACATGTAAGAAAACCTTGTTTAAGCCGTAGAACGCAAAAAATGTTGATCCTTCCGACGTCTTATTAATCTTAGTAGTGCTTACAGACATTAAACTGGTGATTCTGTTAAGGAACGAGTAGTCTAAGATCCGACTAAGTTAATAATAGGTTAATCTGTTTTTGTGATTCTTATTTATAGACCAAGCTCTGACTTCAAAATTAATGCTACCGTCATTTTCATGTCTCAAAGATAAGTTTTATTTTATTGTGAAATAGGAGTATGTCGATGGCTCATCAAAATAACTAATAACTATCTAATTACTAGTAATACTTATATACATTATTATATGCTTGAAATATATATTTTTGTTCAGATATATTACTAAACAAGAAATAAATTTGTATCGTTTAAGAAGACCGTAGTAGCATTCGCCTCTAGATATGTCTTTGACTCCTATACGCTGTACATACTGCAGTCGTAAATTTTAAAACAACTTTTAAAAAAGCTTTTAATTCCTACACGTTACAAGATTTAAAAAAGATTTACACACAATTCAAAAAGCCAGTCAACACCTGCCGAAATCCGACACCCTCGAATTTAAAACAAAACCAGGGGAGTTACAAAGTGATCAGCGGAAACTTGACGAGTGGCGCTTGTCCCGAGTGGGGGCAACTCGTCCGAGATTAAATATAAACTTTCGTGTTTGCGCGCAACTGCAATATCTGAGGCAACTTTCTAGACTGTATTTTTTGCGATAACAGAATTGTTGGAATGGGAGTTTTGTTGAAATTCTGTCAGTTTTGTTTGTTATTCTTTTTTACTTATTTATGATACAGAAATAGTAAAGCGTTCATCCACCTTATGGCCGCTGTCAATCAAGAAAATCCGTTACCACCCCCAGACAAGATTAATCTCACCTGAGGACACTGATGCTAGACCGTGCTGAGGAATAACTCGGATAAGTATGTCTCTCTTACCAAACCCTTCAAACTAGAACACATCGCTTAACAAGGAGAACCGCCTAAAAATTTTTAATGGCAACCAAGTTCCATCCCTTCAGATTGACGTTACGTAAAAAGATCTGGGTTCAATACTCGACTGACCAACTGCCTGATCTAGTATCTAAAATATCTTATTCTAAGTCCAGATCCAAGAAAGATACTTTCATGTCCAATAACACCCACGTATTATTCGATGGTTTGTATATAGGGTCTTTTTAGAGTTATTATAATCAACCTTTAAAAGAACTTGACAATAGCTCATTTTTATATTTTAAACAAAAAGCAAGGAAGTTGCCAAACGATCGCTGTCAACTTGAAGACGAATCGCTGTTGGCACGGGCAGACCAAAACCGTCCACTTTTCAACTGCTCATTTTACAATAAAAGATTGTTTACTTCATTGTGTACGTTTCGTTAGAACAAAGATATACATTTCGGTGGTTTAAGGATTTGGGCACACTATTTACACATGGACTTTCTAACGAGAAATGCAATTCTAGTTAGAATCCTCCATATTAGGCAGTGACTGCGTAACATCAAGAAGACTGCATTCCTGTTGGCTATTTAAATTTTGTATACAAATAATCGAATTCAAAATATTATAAGAAGTATATTGTTATCGTGAAGAAGTTCTTGCGTTTCGATGAAAGGTATGGTTGGCGATTCACTTTTATATGAGGCAACTATCTTAGTCCTTGGGAGGAGCATCACATCTGTGGTCGACCTCACGTGATTCTTATCTTATATGGGGTTAAGGTGTCCATGGATCATAGAGGCCACTTACCATCAGATGGCATCTATACCCGTCTTCCACTTCTATAATATGAAAAGTTATATAAATCCTTTAAAAAAAACTTCTATAGAAACACCTTGGTAACATTTGACTAATTTGGAATAAATGAGCAGGTTCTTATTATCGAATTAAACTTTAAACTTCCTATTCATCATACTTCATTAAAAGCGGCGTTCTCTTAAACAGAGTTTCGAAACGTCTAATCAAGCGCCAGAAACGCTATAATTTAAGTGTAAGAATATACTTTTGTACATAATTTTCTGTTATGTATTCAGACCTTTCTGTAAATTGAACTTAATACTGTATGACGATACCGTATTAAGTTGAATTTTGTAAACCGTAGGTAAAAGTGAAACCTGAAACTCTATTCAAATCTTAATATCGTCATGATTATCGTACAGACAATGAAAACCGTTTATGTTTTACTGCGGTGCAAATACAGATAAGTTCACTTGTTGTCTATGTCTAGTAAATAAATGAATATATAAATAAAATAAAATAAATATGTAACGTAACACAACATATAATACACTTTGCTTTGTATGTTTTAGAAGCGCTTAACATATTATTTTAACAGCATTATACATTCTGGATACTTTTATTTATTTATTTATTTAATTTTTACTCAAAACTTACATCTAACATTACTGGCGAACCTAATGCGTTAGTGTAGTGACAACAAATTAATTGAATATTACATTACATTACATTAAATATAATCTTCTGGTCCTTGTACTTTAATGTTTTAACATTACTTCACCAATGAAAATAAATTACCATTTAGTTAGTATAAAACATCGCTTTTGTTTATCAACCAACGATGGAAGAAAGTCCATCAATCTTGGGTTTTCGTGTGGGCCAGTAATTAGCTCCAATCATGGTGTTACGCGAAATAAAAAGGATTATTTCGCGCGCGCTCTATAGGAACGAAACCAGAAATGACGATAAGACGATCGCACACTTATATCGCATGACTCGGTGGTTCCTGACCCGAATCATGATACGCGAAATTAGCAGCATTAAAGAGATAATATCTCTGACTCATGGTATTAACTGAGAATTACTATCGTTTAGCGCTGCGATATAATTAGCGCAGCGCTATTGATGCTTGCAATTAAAACGTAGACACACCCTCAATTCGAAGTGTTAAAAGAGGTAATAAAACAACTTACGGAACCTTTTAGTCTGTTATATATATATGTCTTCACAACTCGTCCTACTTTGAACAAAAGGCGACAAAGCCTATAATAGACTTAAACGCAGTACTTTTCAGAATCACTGAAGATACATATCTAACAAAACGATGTGAATTTCATACGTATATATATATATATGATTTTTAGCTGATATTATTGCGGAATTGATACATTTTAATATGTCACTGGTACTCACGACAAAAAAAGAAATTCAAAAACCGCATATCATGAGCATACCCGTAACATATTTAAATTCATACATATAACTATTCTCTATAATCGTATTTTCAGTTGTCTATATCTTTAATCGTAGACAGTGAAACAACACCTGAGAGCTCGTCAATGTTGTTGATATCGTAAACCATCATCACGAGATAAAAAACCTATCAAGATGCCTTCAGGCTCATTTATATGCAAATGTACAGTACAAAAAATGTATCTGAATATAATATAGGAGGGTTTTCAAAGCTAATTAATATTAAAATGAATGTTTTGCTCGTGTACTGTTTTAATTTTGTTTGCATTTAAATGAATGAGTCAACAAAAGCTTACGTCATACGAACACATATTAGATGAGCGCTTCAACGTCATACAACACATATTGTTGTATGATGTTGAAGCGCTCACAGCCTCGCAGCATGTACTTACAGATCCTAAGTGATCTAAAACTTGACAGGATTGGATGGGTGATCGCTAGTAACAAAATTTTTGGTCTATGCTTTTAAAGGCTCGCTAAGCCATCGGTTCTGGTTTTTGTTAGGTTAGTGGCTTGTAATCTTGTCGGAAGCCTTATGGACAAATTTAACTATGTTCGCTTAGGACTACTGTTTCAGTCGTGCTTGCAAATAGTTGTACTACCACATTCCTTTAAATAAATCTACGTACCTTCATAACTCATTAAAAGCAAGGTTTAAGACTCATATTACAATATGAATCAGGACATTTCATATTGAAGTCAGCATTGCCAGGCGGAATGTCCCATTAATTTTCGAAATCCTTCTATTGTTCGTTTTCCATTAAAGCAGAAAGGCTGATTTAACCGTTCTTCATAGTGACGTGTTCTATTTTTGCGATAACCTACAGTGAATCATTATGGTGGATTATTCTTCTAGCTCCATCATATTAATTCCTATTCAAGTAACATAATTTCCATATCGTAGGTACGCGATATATCGGTAAGAGGATACTCATCAAATAATTAATGAAGTATCAGCACCTAGCACATAAGATTTTTTCGTAATTATGTTTTCTATTTTCTTATTTGAAGTATATGTTGTGGCTAGAAACGATACATTAGATATAACAATTTACTCCTAAAGGCTAGCATCGTGATGGCGAATAAAATGATACCACTGCTTGTATTACTGAAGAATATAATCTAAAACTTTGTAATCAATGAAGATAACTTTGTTCATGCCTATTAGCCACTTACTCATATCCTGTATCAAGTTCAAAATTGCTCAAAAAACCCGGCGACCGCGTTGATTAACGTCTGATATCGCGATTTGCATGAAATGAGTTTAAGACTGGCTCCTATCACCCTGAACTTGTGTAACGCGCGAATTTGCCACCATTTCTCTGCAAATTGTTTTATCGCTGCTATAGTCCAGCCCTGGCTGAGATTATTTATATTTGCATAAAAATCAGATTATAAATATCTAGCGAAAATGTAAAACAGCCTCGGGAATATTGTGACCTACTTTTAGAATTAGAATTAGGAATCCTTTTAAATGTACATAATACAGTGGTTAGAGAGAAATTATTATGAAAGCAATTTTCATTTTTATAATTTAAATGTTGGTTGTGGTTGTTAATTGTATATTTGAATTACTAACTTTAAGTGTTAATTTGAAACAAGAACTACTAACTAAAGTTTAAATGTGGATTCGTCGGCATTGCATGAGGCACTCAAGATTCGCATCAAACCGAAATAGTTTAAAAGCTTCGTGTCTTCAGTTCCACGCGACGATTTCGAATCTTTTCCACCTGAACGCAGCCTTGACTGGTCCAACGAAGTCGAGCGCAAAACTCGCGATAAATTCATCGGCACGCCGAGAAAGCTAAGCAAAAACATTATTCCGTACACGGCAGCCGGCCGCCGTTAATCTCGGAATAATGGCGCCGAAGATTTATCGAGAGCCAAGGATAAAAAGAGGCCGAAACATTCATGATTGACGGCGAAATGTAGCTGTAATTAAAAGTTGGCTTGCTACACGCCGGTGCCTTACCTTCGAATGCATAAACTTATACTAATTAGAGACGAATTCTTTCCAAAGATTCGGAACTCGTCGCTCGCGGCGAACTTCGACGGGACTGTCGCAGGTTTAATTGGGAATCTTGGAGAATACGCTTTGTCGAGAAATTCGTTTCGACGTCGAACAGAGGGTGATTGTAGGAATAACTTTCGTGGCACGCGCTCGCAACAGATCTAATATATCTACATGCGTAACTGTAATTAAAATTTACAAAGGAGCTTACGTGGATGTAATACGCAAACGGGTTACGGATTACCAGACCGTCTGCTCGCCTGTATCAATTAAATCTGCGGCCGAATCACATCGGTTGCTATAGAATACTGAATCAATATTAGTACTGGCAGTTTAACGGCTCCTTTACCATATGCAGAATTTAGGGCTTTGATATTGATTGAAGCGTACTAAAACCACATATTATGTGATGAGGATTCAATTACTTTGATTAAAATCGGATCATAACTAAGCTTATCCAAGTTAAGCAGGTCATTCACCTATCTTTTATCTCTATCTGTTCAAATAAATATTACACTATTACGCTCCTAATGAAATTAAAAAAGATACACTAATCCAACAACCCTCATTTAATGTTTTTTTTATTACTATCTTGCATAAATGAAAAAACTACAGAAAACTGAAAAATCTTAAGAGAATAGTTAATCACGTTAACACCAAGTCTAGCCTAATTCGAATGAAAGGCGTTCAACACTGTAATTGCCAATGAAGAGGATGTCTACGGAGCCTGGATAATAAATGATATGGAAAGGCATGTACGAACTTGCCAGTTTTGCCAACGGTACGAAAGGCGGTAGGCGTTAATTAAGCAAGAATTTACTGTATTCAAACGACGCGCGCCTCCGCAAAGTTTAAGTCAAAACCCCAAAACTTGCTTTGAAATTTGTTTTGCGTCTTCACGGATCTTCATTAGCTTTACGAGTCCAAACTTATTACGTATGTTTGACTAGGGGCACATTAGTACTGCGGTTCCGCGAGTCGCCTAATCCCGCCGATGTTCGAATTTGTACTAATTTCGGAGCGCATACGACCCCGAATCCAGTCCAATTATAAGCCGGGTCGACTCGAATTTGGACCAATTAGATGAGCCAACGAACTGTGTCGCACTCGGGAGCAGTTTTGTCGGCAATATAATTTATTAGGGAGGCTCAAAGTTGCCGGCTTTAACCCTTAAAGACTCGAGTGAAATTTGATTACGGACGCTTTAAACGTGTCCCCTCGCCGCACTCTCAAGTTTAAAATGGACGACGGTTCCCACTTACTGGCCCGGCCATACAATGAGCCACTTAGATGAAACCGATCTGCTAAGTATTTCTTCGATACAATAGGGATTAACAAGATACCGGGAAGTCTTGGGATCCGTCATTTTCTTTTTTTCTATCATCTTGGACGCACTACGCCCAATGTCATTCGTAATTCAGCCTAGCTTTACAATTTCGCTGACCCTACTAAGGGCTTAGTTGATTGTAATTTCTCGTTTCCTCTTGTTGCTACTTAGCTGCCTTCTGTTTATTTACGAAACGGGGGTAAGATAACAATATCTTAGTCTTAAAGCCATTAAGTTTTGTGAAAATCAATAAAACGAGCGTGACAAACGGACTTTCAGGTAATTTAAAATGTTTTAAAAAATATCAAATAAAAATATAAGTTAATCTTCTAATAATCTTCATTTGTCGACCAGAATATAAAAACTCAATACATCGAATATGAAATGAAATACAAATATCGAAAAGATTTAATAAAGGTTCACCGTTGATTCAAAAATGTTATTTCAAATTCAAACTATTTCAATATAACAGAGATATACATAGAACGAACAAGATTGCGATTCGAAAAGGCATTCTATTCGCGAATCAATTAAATTCTTTTGTCGTAGCTTTCCCTTGACTATTTTCTTAAGTCGCTCGGCAGGGGAGGGACATCAAAAAGCTCTACCTTTCTCTGTCTACCTTTTCCTGCCATCCTTTCCCCGCTTAGAAGAACCAATTAAAGGTTTTGGAAATTGACTCACCGAATTCATGGAGCCTTTGTAAACGTTGTTATTGACATTAGCCATCGATGCCAATCGACGTTTCATGTCCCATTTTTGGGTTGCCGGTAAATCAATTTGTCGAATGCAGAGTTCAGCGATTGACATCACTATTGTTAAAGATAAATGATTTTTGGGAACTGTGACGCTCTTATCCGATTTTGTTTGCTCCATTTTCGACAAATCTAAATGGTTGTGTCATTTGGTTATGATTATATGAATTAAATCTCCGTCATGGAAATGTTTATTTGTTTGCTATTTTTAACCAAGTTCAATAAAGGAAGAGGTTCACCGATTTGTAGACATTTGTGGACCAATTCTCATTTTTATTAAAGTATCTTCTGTGTGACTAAGCCAACATATAATTTAGTTTATTTAACTTTTTGTGGCATAGACGTTGATTTCTATATTTTATTAAGATATAAATCACAACAATTTCGTCATTAATGTTTCAAAATTGTATTTCTTCTTATAAACAAGATAATTGTTCAGAATTTATGACTGGCTGAAGTACTAAAAAAATTAAAATGTTTAAATTTAATAATTTAAGTTGTATTGGTCACGGTTCCTTTAAAAACGCTGGTGAAGTATAAAGTGCAACAGATCACTAAGTAATCCTGCACTGCTGCATTTCACCTGTAGTTTGTACGCAAAAGTTTGAATTGTTATTTTGCAAATACCAACGACCTAAAATCAAACAGTACTCATTCATTTTAGCACAAAATAACCCTTTAAGTGATTAAGGTATTGCCAACACACGAAAAATACACCTTACCTTCGTTCACCAAAATTTCACACACTCCATTTGCTTCTGCGTCGTCACTTGCACCCTTAGGCTCAGTTAATTAATTTGTTTTAAAAGGACCAGCGCCACTTCACGTGTAAGGGACTTCCGTTCTTATTTAAACGCCTCTGGGGATAAAACTGCACGCGTGAACTAAATGACTTTTGCTAGCGTGTAAATTCTGCTATGAGTTTAAAGTAATAAATCAAGTAAATTACTTGCAAACGAACCTTCGGTTAATCAATTAATCACTCGGGATTGGTTGCTTGTAGTCCTAGTGATAGGGTTTGGCGACCCGCCACGAAGGGTTGATTTATGAGAAAATGATACTCCATTGGGAAATTCAGAGTTTAACTTGGCTTAAACTTGAGGGTCTGAAGTTTCAACTGAGTTATTGTTTCAAAAAGTTGAATTATATCGTTAGAAGCAAATCTCTGACAGGTATGATGTTAAATCTTAAAGTGTCTTGCATTAGGATAAGGAAGGAAATCAATGCGTAATTCTGCCGAGTTGTCGAAATAAGATTGACTTTACAGTTACGAATGAAAAAATAGTTTAAACAAACTCACCTTATCTCTTGGAATATAATTAAAGTCATAACAGGTTTATATGTTATCTCAGTAGAATGAAAGTTTTATCAGTCTGTTTCATATGTCCAAAATCCTAAGTAATACATTTGGTTAACAAATGTAACAAATCAAATATGTTCATCCTATGTTTGCATACTATGTAAAAATTGAGATACGCAGTACATAGTATCTCTAAATCAGGCAAGTTTACGAGTTATCTTCCGAGGTCTCCATCAAGCCGCGGATTTCCTGAGCCAGCGCGATCCTTTCAGACCTGAACCTCCATAAAGGGCTCTGCCCTTGTAACGCCCTCAATGTTGTTTAACGCTCATAACTTACCAGCGAATGGGTTGTTACGTGTAAGGAAAAACTTTTGCGTATACGCCCGAATATGAACTTTTATAGTTACGACCACGATTGAAAACGTGATTCGATAAAGACATTTCTGATTCATGGAAATTAGGAAGAAGTAGAAACAACATTATCAGGAAATTTTGTGAAATATATTTGTCGAAAACAAGTGCTTAATGAACTTTTGGAGCCTGTAATTAGAAAAGCGAGAGAAGTAGTATAATTCTAGTGTTGCCTGACCATAGACATTGGCAATAAATCTGTCGACAAATACAACTAGTAAGGCTGAGATAAGGCAAAATAGTTTATATAAGTTGTGTAAAATATAATGTTAAATATAAACGCAAAAATGAGTCAATAATTCATAACGAAATCTAAAAATGTACCTATATATCTCAAATCTGATTGAAATATATAGGTACATTTTATTTAACGAAGAATCATCATAATTAAATACTTTAATTTGTCACTTTTTCACCAACCTTGGTCGCCTTTGGCCTTAAAACGGACTGTTTGTATTTAACCTTCGCCGGCGAATACACCGTTAACCCAATTCCAGCTTATATGGGTCGTTCCTCCCCATTGTTGCAGCGTTCCCGTTTCTACGTGTAACTTCTCGACTCGTTAAAAGATGGCTATCGTTTTTTTACAACTGCTTCGTTGTCATTCTGAAACAATAGCTTAATCGCATATTTGCTGCGATATAATGTTGTTCTGTTTAATGATGAAAAACGCGAAAAATCAAATATAAATAAAAATGTCTCAGAATACAATCTGCATTGATATCATAATCATGATATAACTATACTGGTAGCTTGTCACGAAACAGCTCCTAAAGTGAAAAAGCGTCATCACATGACAAATGGGAACAAATCATGTTTTGTAGAACGTTGTCAAGAAGTATTAAGTATTTACGCTACTTACAATGTTATCATTTATTAATAAGACCAATAAATGATAATTAAGTTATAACTTTAAAAGGGCATTTTCTGGTTTCCGTCTCTACCATCATTACTGTATTTCCTTATAAACTTACAAATCACAGTCCAGAAATGTCGTCCCTTAATCCTATTTTGGACTGATCGTACGCTTCTAAATCCTAATGTGTTCTTCACACGTCAATAGGTACATATTCTTTCAAAACTAAAATTCAAGTATGTTTGGATTCAACCTAGATAGAAATGTAACACCTTTCCAGTTGCTACACAATCAGACCATTGCTTCGTTGTAATATGTAAAGGTGTGACCTAAATTATTTATTGAAACAAGTGCTTTAACATTTGTACGTATTACGTTGTGTAATAGCTACATATGATGAGCACTAACGAATTACTAATGTAACTTGGACCAAATTGCTTGCATTTTTGCAACTAAGAATTCTTAGAATACGTTACAAGATTGCACATTCTATTTTACAATATCGTCTTATTGCTTCGTTTGGATTGGTAAAGTACAGTCGGTAGTTTAGCAAATACTGGTCTTTGCTTGCAATTCTTGAGAAATTAACTGTATTAAATTTTCCTGTAATGTTTCTGCAGTTATTGTCAAAATTGTTCGTTAAATATTAATTTTAGATGTCTGCGTTAAGGGTCTAAGAATCATTATCATCTTAAACCTTCTCAAAATTATTCTTTTTGATTATAGGCTATGCACGATATGTCTTTTATGGTATCGGCGCGAAATCTTCTGAGCATACCTGGTCATCTAGGAAACAGGGTTTAGTGAGATTTGATTTGGGTAAGATAAGCTGTATATTATAACGATATGTTCATTTAAATTCGTACATTTAACTTATTAATTATTATTCCCATATTCTCGTATGTTTAGCTAATGTATCACGTAATTACGTAATTTCTCAAAGCTACTCTGAATTCTAAATTTAAAGACATTAAAAATCAAGATATTTTTATCCGATTTTCAATATCATTGATTTTACTACCAATATTCGTATTTGGGTCGTATTTCACAAACCATCAAAATGATAGCAAATGGAGATTTAAAAGTAAAATTTGCGCCGAATCGCACCTAAATGCGATGTTTTTTTATTTTTCAACAAATTCATCGCCCAAATTGTTTAGCATTGCTGTTTGAGTGTCAAATCTGATTTATTTATGACGGATTTGCTGCTCGCTACACCTGCGTGTGCGGTGGCCATGTTTAATCCTTTGTTAGCGGATAATCCTGTTTGTAAATATTTAGGTGATTTTAAAAGTTTTTGTACGGCGGTCCCAATATCTACATTCGAGATTTGATACATTCGACTATCTTTTGTCTGCTATTTGTGGCGATAGGTGTTTCATCATTACTTCCAAATGTTATCTATTACTCAAAGTTTGTTTAGGAATCCAATATTGATATAGCAACAGTGATATATGCCTTGATTTATGGAACATATTAAAATTTAAGTCGGTTATAATTTTGAAGTTGATTTAAAACTAAGTTTTACGATAGGTGCAAATCTTGCCTTAGATAATAGTTCAACTTCAGCTTAACTTTAGTTGCAGCTAATCTAATGTTGAGCTATTCTTCACAGATACTATTGTCACAAGATTTATGGTCGCCCTAGCCAATATTTCCGCGGGCGAGCGCAGTAATCCGCTTAGTGTTCGCATACAAGACATTAAGCGATAATTATTATAGTACCGCTTTGGCACTGGACACGACCCTTTTATGACGTATTGTCTTTGTGGTGTTTATAGTGTTAATGACAAATAATTATAGGGAACTCCGTATCCCTTTTGGATAAATAAACACATTATTTATCATCAAAAAAATGTTATATATTTTCATTCTTTCAAGTTCCGTTTTATACGCTTCCTATTATGGCTGCAACCATTTTTATTCATTCTTATTATCAGTTTTCGCGACTATTAATGGAATAAAAAGGGATGCAGCCATGGGTCGCGGGTCTTCTTAGAAAGCCTAGGAAAGTATCAAAGCAAACTCTACCATGCTGCTTCATTATATATTAGTAGAACAAAGTATAGGATATTTGCGAATAGAAAACTCGGGTATGAGGCTTTCAACGACGACTGTTAGCCGAAATAACAACTGCTACAGCGGCTCAAAAGCACTTATGTCTCTAGCGGTCACCAATCAACCTTCAGACCGTTTTTGTCATTGCTTACCTAAATAACTCAGCTAAAGTCGCGACTCACGTCACAAGACGCGCTATGTGCTTTACTGATAATAATATGATAAACAATAGATACGAATACAATCACGACAATTCCATTAAAACGATATCCAAGCCCTGTCAGTGCTCAATACCACGCGTCTCACCAGGTAATAAAGTGTCAATCCAAAATGGAACAAAAACAATTTCTTCCAATATCACCGCCGCTCGGCTGGGGCTGTCAACGGCTATTAGTACCCGCGATACGCTTCAATATAATCCACGTGTCTTGTCATTTTACCTTGAATAGATTTTTATTTATAAAATTTGTCACAGTAGAGATGTTACGATTTAGATATGTAATAATTTTAATACTAGTGCGCCGCGGTTTCGCCCACGCTAAATGAATTTCACATACGTTTTTATGGTTTCTATAGGGCAGTTATATTTAAATGAAATAAATTACGCTTTCTGCACTCATAGCCCTAGACTAAGATTTTCTCCTATGTCGTCGGTGCCATGGACACACATAAAGACGAATACACAAGCACCCAGACCCAGAACAGAAATCTAAATTCATAATTCAGATATCTGTCTGGCCGGGCATCGAACCCGGATCCCACTGCGTGTCAGACCGATATGGTGACCACTCCGCCATGTGGTACATCATTTAAGTTAAATAACAAATGAGCATGCAGTCCATTTAATGATAAGCATATAGTCATTAAAACATAACTTTTGGTTTTTATGCGATTTCAAACAGACAAAAAGTAAAAAATATCAATTTCTATTGATGTTTGATTGTATTCTCCCAAATTATTTTTTGCAAATATATACGATTTATGGACACGCGTAACTAAAACTTTTCTTAGAAATATGGACTAAGAATAATTTGACATATCTGAAAACTGTGACAGAGAGTTTTCAAATATTTGCTATCTGTATATAATACAAAGACCTTCAAGTGGCAATATAATTAATCTCTTTGATAATCTAATATTGTAAAGTTTGTTTGAAGAACGTACTTATCACTGGAAGGATCTGTCAGATTTGAAAACTTCTTGATGATTCATTACTAAGGAAGGTCTAAGCGTCTGACACTCTTGAGAATTATTTAAAAGAAAAATGATTTCATAACTCATGTTTACACATAAATGGCCAAGCAGCCAGCATCATAGGCTATGAGAGTTATAGTGTAACCTAACCTAACCTAATCTGACCTAATCTTCACTATAAGAGGAAACCCGTATCAGCCAATATTGGGTATATGACAAAAGCAGTAATAACTCATTATAAAGTGGAATGTTACCTGTTTCGATGCTTAAAAGTAAAAGATACAGCAAAAAGGAAAAAGAATTACCTTTTCCAATGTTAATCCTCGGTCGGATGACGCTTGTCAAGGATGATTACTTCCCCCGCTAGATGAGTAATTCGCTTATGTCACGTTACCTTGTACAAATCTTTTATCGTACGGTTATTAAATCAATTTACTTACCTAATCCAATAAATTTACCCCACCGAGTTTGTAAGATGCGTAAAATTATAAATTTTGCTTGTATGTACTAAAGTATTAATATTGTTTATTTTCTTCTGTTGCAGGTAACTAAATGTCATCGTTGTCATCGCAAATTTTCGGTAATAATTGCTGAAATTAACGCTTATAATTACGTGCAATATTATTTTTTAGCGTTGCTTTTATTCGACAAAATTTGCATATATCTTATATCGTATCTTTTATGAAATTGAAGTGCTTTATTTAAATTACTTTACCGAAAATGAAGAATTGCGAGCTATTTTTGAAATGTCCCAGAAATTTCTTCTGTATAGATTCAGCCGAGATCTAGGTCACTAGCACGAATTACTATAAATTTAATGACGAGACTCGCTTACATTGAAACCAAATGCAAAAAGTTAAATTCATTGTTCCTTATTCAATAGTATTAAAAAGCTTATAGAAAGCGTAAAATTTTAAAAGATTACTAGCAAAGTTGGCTCTTTGATTCGCTGTCATTATTAATTACACGCGTTCGTTGAACTTGATAACAAAAGTTAGTGTTCATGTTGGTTAGTTGAATTGTTTGTAGATTTCACCGTTAAATTACTGTTTGCAATTTATTTAACGTCTTTTTATATCGAAAATTCAAATATTTTTTATCATCCTGTTTTTTACATGGCAATAAAAGCTAGCTTCTGTATCTTGCCTTATATACAGTTTTCTGAAGTCCTGTAAAATTAATTATTCAAATAAATATTACATAGATGTTAGCATATTTATTTAAATTCCTATAACAGATCGAATGGTAATAATACTTAACTCTTTAAACGTTTTTTGCACTCATAGCCCCACAGTAGGACTTTCTCCTGTGTCGTTGGTGCCATAGACACACAAAAACGAATACACAATACCCAATCCCAGAACAGAAATCTTGACTCATCATTTACGTTTCTGTCTGGCCGGGGATCGAACCCACTGCGTGTCAGAGCGGTGACCGCTCCGCCACGCGGGTCGCCATGACTATGACATAAAAAACATTCCACAATGCAGGTAAGCGACCTCACGCAGCTGATCACAGCTCGGCAAGCGTCGATTCGTTCTGCATCTTGTTTCCCTTCACGCCTACCAGCTGATCGAATCGAGGTGTGAACAGACGAAAGCCATTCCCTTATTTATACAAATAAATAAAATTGTTTGATAATTCAAAAAAAAATCATAAACGCTATAAAGATTTTACTCTTTCAAATGAGGTAACCATCTTAGTCCACGGGAAATGCATCGCATCTGTATTAGACTAGATATGCCTATAGAGACTTATTTGCCAGATGGTAGAACCAATGTACGTAGTTCGACCGGGGAAGTACAACCGCCACACCTATTTTGAAGCAGTTCTTGCGTTTTGGTGGAAGGGTGTGGTTGCCGGCTCACTTTTATATGAGGCGACCATCTTAGTCCTCTGGAGTAGTAACGCACCTGTGATAGACTTCATATAGAACCCCTATTCTATATGAAGTCGCTTACAAATATCCATGGGCGGCAGCAACCACTTACCATCAGGTGGGCTGCTTGCTCGTTTGCTACTTCATATTTATAAAAGAAAAAAGAGAACTTCTGATCTAT
>DWNE01003201.1:0-17145 GCA_018249875.1 Cecropterus toxeus | reverse complement strand
GCACTTTGGCTGTATCTAACAATGTAGACAGTTTGAATGTCACTAACTATTTGCTGCTGACTGTACACCCTCTTTGTCACTTTGGGTGTCAAGTTAGAAATATTCAAATATGGTGCTTTTTATCGGTGTCTATTGTCTATGGATGAAGCGGATTGTCTATTGAACTTTTTATTTATTTATGGTGAAGTTTGAGTCACAATTTACATGAACAATTTTATTATTGAAAAGCTTTTTTTAAATAAAATACTTATTAAAGCAACAAATTGAACTTATATCTAAGGATTTGTATGGATAATAAAATTCCCTTGTTGTCATTGATATTGTCATTGTCATTGATATAAAAAAAAAACACTCTTTCTTCACTCATAGTGTGGGGCTATGAGTATAGAAAGCATGTTTTTTATATTCGTTGTATTTCTCGTATTTCGTAGGTGCCATGAACGCACAAAGACGAATACACAAACACCCAGACCCAGAACAGAAATCTAAACTCATCTTTTCTGTCTGACCGGGGATCGAACCCGGGACCCACGGCATGTGACCGTTATGGTGACCGTTTCGCCACGCGGGTCGTCTAAATTTATATTTAATGAATTAATTATATTTCATGAACTTCCTCCCGAGGTATTCCGGAGCACTATTACATAGGGTTCTTTAAGAAAGGTCCAAGACTCCTCCGGTATTGCAAATGTACAGGCAACGGTGATCACTTTCTTCCAGGAAGCCCTCTTCCCTAACCTAACATTTTTGCAGAAGAAAGTAAGAAGAAATAACCGAAGCGAGAAAGATGAACACTACTTTTAAAGTATTTAAGCAATACAGTAAATTTTATTTATAAGATGTAAAATACAAGTATTATTACGAAGCCTTTAGTAAAAATACTCACGACAATATCAAATCCAAAATGAATATTTAAATCCTTTTGGGTGTTAGAAAATCACGCTAACAATGCGAGAAATATTTACGGGAAAAAAATCATTAGCAGTTGACAGCAGGCAAAGAAATGTCCGGCATTAACATATTGTGTTACGGGAAGAGTGTGAGATACTCGGGACAAGGTCTAAGGCATGAGAGATAGCGGTAGATGTAGCGACAGCGACTTGAAAGGGCTGGTTTAATTAAGTCCAAAAGATGTGTAAAATACATTTTTTTCAAAGGAATTATAGAAAAAAAGGAGCTATAGAAAACAAAATTGAAATCGCCTTTCAATTAAATATTAAAATAAGCTTAAGATGTATCAACAGGCGAAATAAAGTTTTTAGTGTGAACTGCAGTTATTAGCTCTACGAATACAAATACATTTTTTTTATATAACTAATTAATTAGATAGGAATTCCACACAAAAAAAACGTATCAAATATCTTTGCACTCGATTTTAGTGCGTTCCAACATGCATCCAGCTTGGATAACTTCCATTCATGCTGAAGAAATATAATTTACCAACCAATTTATAATTTAAAGACTAATTAATATCCGCGTTCGCTTATACACTGTCATCGACACACTTTGATTCCAAGTCAAAGACGGTACTCATTTGAATAGGCGCCTCGACAAATGACACGGTTGACCCCTCTTGACTCGCCTTCCACAAACAAAACTGAACATGGATGACCTACATCACAGTTCAAGTTAAAATGGACGAACTTTATCGGCGGTGACACGGGTGCCGACCTTTCTGTAATGTAACCTCACCCTTATAAGTTTATAGCAGCTTTCTCTATGGCAGTTTACATACTCATAAGGCATATATTACGGGAAAATAAAGAGGGAATAACCAAGAAGAAGGGTCGTGAGGTAAGCATTATGGAGTTTTGAAAAGCTAAGTATAAAATATTTGTTATAGCTTTCGCTTGTGAGTCTGCCAACGAGAGCCTCGTTTATTCAACCCTTAACTGAACAATATGCAACCAAAGTAGAAGCCACGAAATTATGACATTTGGCATGTCACCATCCAAATCCGAAGTGTTCTAAGGAAGCGGTACCAAGCACTATTTCTCTGCAAATAACCGCACTAACTTCGTATCTGTAATGGATTTATGCGTTCTTATTACAAAACCATAGAGTTGAGAATAGTACAGAAATGTATTTGTCACACGCAAGTGTACATTGGTGTTTCGTAACAAGTGTTGTTCCAGTGTTTGGGTCCATGTAATCCCTCCAATGTTGCTACAGCGTGTAGTCCTCGGAAACGCGATGCATAAAATTTTATGACGTAAACAAGCACAATAATAAACATCGCCGAAGTGTGCTTAAGAGACGATGTTACTGTGTTTATACGAAACGATTATTTTGAAAAAAATACTCATGGCATATTTCTGAATAATTTTCAAATATTTTTATTTTTAAACAAAATTAATGAGGTATATTATGCTATGCAATATATATTTAATTATTTTTTATCAGTTTTAATCATCAAATTATCAAACAGAAACATAAGCTAAGAAATCCAAACGTGCACATAAATACATACACCAAATTATAATTAATAAATCTAATTTTCCAGCAAGTAAAAAATACTAACTTATTGTAAAAATGTAAGAAACACAGAACTAAGTACAAAAGCGTCCTAATAAATAACGCTCCTCGGCCATGTTCGCCGCGCGAACATAAGCCAACGATGTGGGGAAAGGCATAAGTCGAAACGCGTAGATAGGACGCCATTTTTATTAACTATCAAATCCTTTAAGAAATATAGTTTATTAATTTTTAAAAATAATTTAGAATATGAATAAGAAATATACGCTTATAATTTTGCGTTAAAGAATATTTTAGTAGAAATTTGTTTCTAAATATATTTTAATTATTTTGTTTTTGCATAATGAATTCCCTTTCCGCACTATTCCTTATTTATTTTCGACTAGCTTATTGAACGACCCTGTCCTCTTAATCCACGTTTATCACGTTAATAAATATTATATTTGCTTATCAAGGGCATAAGCTATCTGTGCACCAAATTTCAGCGAGATCTGACCTGTAGTTTTTGCGTGAAAGAGTAACAAAAGTACATACATCCGCCACATACATCCATCCACATGCATTCGATTTTATAATATTAGTAAGATAATGATCATCATTGAATTTGAATATAAATATAGCTTTATTGCCAATAAAATATTAATTATAACTCATTAGGTGTAATTTAATACTGATGAAGGAATTGAATATATTAATGGTGAATTTGACACTTATGTTTTACATTACACTTTGCTGATATTGCCAATAAACTAATAAACTCCCATTCCATTCTAAATTTATTCAACTCTACAATAATATTACTTTGAATATCAACGATATCTCTTCGCTGTGAACATCTAAGTCCTTTTACAAAACCCTCTCTACATATTCGTATGTCTACAAAAATGCATACAGAAAGTGTCGGAGTTGTAAAATGTGTCCGTAGGCGTCCAAATAACAAGATTTTGTCCTCTAAACGACAACTATTGTAACTATATTGTCTATATCGCACCGATGGGATCTGAGTGTTTCTGCATCTCTGGATCTTGGGGTGATTATGAGATACACACGGCTATCCTGAATGCCCAACGTAATACTAGTATACACTTTTATTAGTAGAATAACAGTGAGAGACTATTGGCACAAATTGCAATGTTCAAAACTGTTTTGATATTATCTGGGTATCAAAACGGGCTTCAAATGCTTTAACCACGTAGGAAAATGTTGTGACGGCCTGATAGATCTCTGTCAGATCTATTAATAATATATATCTTAAAGATGAGTACGGTTAATTTAAATAAATGTATAAAATAAAAATGAAATAGTAGTAGACTACTTCCCGGAATATTCTTTCTGAGGATACCTGTGCTGAACAGTGGGATAATTATGAGCCAAAGATGATACAAATGATAATGCATATCGCAACATGGCTCAATTTTCTGAAAAGAAAACAATCCCAGTGTTCAAACATTTTTGTGAGCTGTCCTTTTCATCTGTGTGTATCACCATATAAGAGCGAAGAATGTGAAGTACAAGACACCAGTACACGGTCGCACTTAGGTTCTAATTTAACGTCTCCAGTGTTAGATGAACACGATTGGTAGTTCTGCCATTGTTACTAATATTCGTGAGAAATATATTGCGAAGATTCATCGATGTACCTGGAATACAACGCGAAAGGAAACGAGTAAAGAAATAAGTTCAAACTGGGAACAAGCGTATAAGATAAACCTGTAAAAGCCGGCAAATATTGAAATTCCCGTTTTACCCCACTGTGTCAAAAGAGGGGTAGAGTTCTTCGAGCGTTTGTATGTTTATATTAATGTAGGTATTACCATTTCTTTAATTAAAATCGTTGGGGTTTTCACAGTGGTATAGGCTATATAATTTTTAGAAATGGCACCTGTAAATAAGGGGGGAGGGGGGGTACGGTCGACTTATTTACTTTATTACTCTTATTCTCTTATTGCTTGTAATGGATGCTTTCCTTATTATTCACACATTTATAAATCCTTCTAGGCACAATATTTAGTTTATAATTAAGACGAAAATTTTTGCTTACATTTTCTAAGACACGGATAAAACATTTTTCAATTCAATTCAATTTACGATTTATCACATATATCAAGCATCAATCAAACACAACTATACGTAAAATTCCTGGGAAGAACACTTCAAACGACTTCACAAACTTTAAAAGTTAAATAACATTTTAAAGTCGGCAGTAACATTCAGAATTCTAACAAGACACTAAGAAAACGCTCAAGCAACTATCATTCCCTAATTTTATGTCTGCCTTTTCCCATTAACTTTAAGATAGATAGCAACAAGCTTCTAAGAACCAACTTCCACTTAACGTTCTATTTAACGGATCGTTGTTTCGTATCAGACGGAACAAGAGCCTGTATTGCAATATTACTAACTATAAAGTTAGTAATATATGTATGAACCATTACTAACTTTATATTAGTTTCTGCTTTACAATACCCCATTTCCTGGTAACAACCAATTAGTTTACATTAACTAAAGTATGAAGTATATAGCTACTATGTTAGTCGTTATGTAGGATTAATACTATTTGTTCCTATTAATCTATACTTAATATTATAAAGCAGAACAGTTTGTTTAGTTAAACGCGCTAATCTCAGGAACTACTGATACCAATTGAAAAAATATTTTTGTGTTGAATAGTAAATTTATCGTGGAAGGTTTTAGGCTATTTAGAACATCACGCTACGTTTGTTTTTAATGTTTTTCTCTAATAAACGCGGGTGAAACTGCGCGGCACAGCTAATTTTAGATAAAATTAAAGTATCAAACAAGCGTACATTCGACATGATGGTAAGTGGTCACTGCCACCCATAGACTTGTAATCAACTTTACATAAAACAAAGGATCTTCGTGAAATCAATCACTGATGCCTTCATGAAGATGGTTGCCTAATATATAAGTCGGCATCCGCACCCTTCCAACGAATCTTATCAACTGTTTAACGCTAGAAATAGGTGTGACGGTTGTACCTTGGTCGAACTACAAAGGGTTTGCCACCTTAATTTTTTTAAATATTCCACATACAGTAACTAATAATACGATGTTGCCATCTCTCTTTTTTATAAAAAAACAAATGAAAATCCGTTTTTAACAGTATATTTGGTGCAGAATATACAATTAATTTGTTTTATTTTATTTTAACTACGTAGTTTCACCAAAGAAATGCGAAAATAATTCAAATACCTTATTCACTTGCACAAAAAACATTCGTTTAAAAAATTCAAAATGCTATCATAGAATAAGGAAGTCTACTAAATCCCACCCTACGTTATATGTTTCCGAACGTTTGTTCTTTCGCCGGTAAGAACAATAAAACTCAAGTTATTCAGTTTTAAGTTAAACCGTAGATTCTGTTCTGAAAACTCATTACCAGAGGCGAGGTGCGGAAGTTGTGCGGCGTCACTCACCACCGGCTTCTTTAACATATCGCCTTTCTGGACCACTACAGTGTGGGGACGACTTGCACCTGACTGGGTACTTTCGCACTATAATCCGCAATTGCACTTATAAGTACTCGGCAACAAAACATTTGCTTCAATCGATTGTTTCAGTGTAAAGCAATCAGAGCTTACATAATTACAGATAAGATATAGTTTGAAGAAATTACCGAAGATTGATAGTTGCCTTATTAAAGAGTGTCGTCTAAAATTGCTTTTGAGAATGGTTTATACATATTACACACAATGAATGATAGAAAAGCTGCAAATTTTGACATTCATATTCTGTTCAGAGAAATGAGCAGTGACCATCCAAAACGCGTACATCAGAAGTAATAAGTAGCATACTGAAGTAATAAGTAGCATAGCAGTAAATTATTGTATGCCACGGGCATTGTATGTCCGTGGCATACAATAAATTTGATGGTACGTGGACTCCACTGTCCATTAGCATCTGAAATCAACTTCATATAGAACAGGAATTTTGCCTACAATCAATCCCAAATATATAGCTACTTCTGGGGAATATTGACTGATGTATAAGCTTACCGGAACTCAGCTTCGCAATCGATGTGGCAATAACCTCTAACCAAACCATACTGGCATTCGTACGAAGACGGGCGTACAGATGTGACTCCCTTCCCATCGAGGTGTTAGACGTTACGCATTCCCTGTTAAATAAATGTGTCGTGGAAACGGTTCCCTTTTGAGTTATGCGCCGCGTCGGCGAGCTAACAAGCAGCAGTGCTTCTCAAAACTACTCCATCTAATTGGTTTATTGAAACTGAGGAACGTAACGCGGAACTTATACGTTTATTTTAATGGGTTCCCTTTGATGCACTTGGATATTGTTTTTGTGCTGAAAACGGAGTGAAGTATTGGGATTAAATGTTGACATGGTTGTCTGTGTTAATCTGTCAACACTAGCTTATATGCTTGCAACTTCGTCCGTGCGATTGCCACCATTCAATGGTTAAAGTGGTCGCAACTGACGCTGTAAGATTTGTTGCATATTATTCTTTACAGGCACTTTAAAGTAATTTTTTCGTAGTCTTACTAGAGCCTGTAAATAGATTCTTACTTTTTGAAGGGATAACTTCTTTAGCCTACTTCAGCGGTGAAGGTACTAAACCATTACGCTTGCGGTGCCGCTGAATCGGTTGTTCTCAATTTCAGTCGAAATCAACCAACGCGGCGTTCTGAATTTAATCGATGTAATTGAAATTTTTTAAATAATTTTGAGATTTTACCGAAAATGTATACTCAAATCAAGCGAGCAGTTTTTGTATCATATTCGAACAAACTGACAAACAACAGCTTTGTATTACTATAAAGATTTATGTGTTCGTACCTGTTTAAGATTTATATACTCTGACACCGTTTGATCGATCTTCATGTAAGGAACATCTGTTTTTTCATGAAGGTTTTATGCTATCTAATTTGTTGTAACATGTCCTTAGATGGCGCTGAAGCACATCAAGTTTTAGTGTTCCAACGGAACGGCATGAAAATTGGTAAATACTGTCAATATGTATATGTAGATAGGTATAAATATGTGTTAAACGCTCCTGGTGGAACGGTCACCCGTCTGACGTGCAGTGGGCTCCGGATTCGATCCCCGGCCAGACAGACATTGAGTTAATTTTATTTTTTCTGGCTTTGGGTGAGAATATTCGTATTTGTGTCTGTCCTTTGTATCTAGGTTAAAGGAAACATCCTAAGAGACTATGAGTGCAGAAAGCGTTATTTATTTAACTACCAATTAAAGGATTCATATAAAAAATCCTTTATGCCCATTGACCTATAAATAATAATCTACATTATATTTTAATCTTAACTCGGCCCAAGTTCAAAGTTGTAACGCCTCTCTTTACCACACCATTCATACCAGAAGCAGCAGTAATGAAGATACATCACGAGTTAAAATAGGTACTACCACTAAATGAAGATCACATCTGTTCAGTATTTATGACTGGCCGAAATACTGAATTAAATAAAAAAGTATAAATTCAAAATATTGTTCTGTCACGACTCTTTTCACATACATTCACTCATTACTCGGTTTTCGGTATGAACGGCTATTGTTATTATTGTTATTTTTGTGTGGTGGTCACGGGACCTGGAAATGGAAGTGCAAAAGGCTGACCGGTCGCCAAATCCTCTGCACTCAAGAATGAGGTATTTATATATATATTCACCTGTACTATCACCACTCGGACGCAAGAATTTTAAATTCGGATTTGGACTACCAGCGACCTAAAATTCATACAAACGTATTTGAGAAAGATATCCGTTTAGGCCCTAATCCTATTTTAAAGTGACAATTTACTCTCAGGTGGACTGTAAACTTGTTTGCTACTACAACTGATTAAAAAAACATATTTTTTGCCATCCATACATATGTAAGCTACATCACATAGAACGGGGGTTCCATCTGAAGTTGATCACAGATAGGTTGCTACTTACGTGGACGAAAATATAAGTGAGCCGATAACTCTTCCACGGTAACGAATGAACTGATTCACGCAATAAATAGGCGTGGCAGTGGCACTTCCCCGGTCGAACAACGGTAATTCTACCAGTCTTGTATTTTAAGTCTTATGACCATACTATGCAGCAACTTCAGAAGTATAAAATCACTCAAGGAACCTTTAAAAACAAATTTGCATTGAAACCGACCACCTGGTATCCAGAGTAGAACCGTAACTCAAATAGGGAGACAAGTTAAACATAAAGCGATTTACGTCCAAGCCGCTAGAACGTCCCCAGGTGCAGAGAAATCGTAGTTACCGATTCCCATATGACCCATTCTAGTTACGAACAGGAATCAGTATAGGTCCGATTTCCGATTTATATAAAACTTAAATTATGTTGCCTATCTTTTGTTTTTGCCCGACTGCGTTAGAGGGTTCAGTTTTTCAGGCGTATGCATGTAAATATCTATGTATGTATGTATTGTATGTACGTCCATTTCTCTGGCACGCTCTTTAGCCCAAACGGCTTGATGGATTATGACGTATGATATATCATTATAATCGCGTCAGTATGCAAAGTGACATTGCTATTATATATTTTTTTAAATAACTGTAAATAGGGGAAAGGGGAGGACGATTCTTTTACTATTACAAGTATCAAGTGTAGACTAGTAACTATACCATTATTCTAAAATATATAATGTTGAAACACTTTTATGTTATTGACGAAACATCATACAAAATCGTTAAATTTAATATATTATTATTAAACCGACTATTTTTAAAACTGACTGCTTAAAAAATAATGAACTGAAACTTAAGGCAACTATGATTTTCTTTATATAAATGTTAAGTTCTCTATATTTTTACCTTATGATTTTTTTCTAATATTTATCATTTTCGAGAAATTGCATGAAACACTTTCGTATTTTGTTTGTCCCTTGCCGGGGGTTGCCGAGACGAAAATATTTACATATCTTTTTTATATCATTACAACTACATTGTATCAAAAATGAAAAGTTGAGTGTCCAACTTTAATTTTAGACGTTATTTGACTGGACTAAGAGTTAGGCGCAGTCGGAAAGTTCGTGGGGACCGCTGACGAGGGGATACGTTAAGCACTCGAATCTGATTGTTATTCTTGAATACTAGATATTTATGTATATTGGAGTTTTCTTGTAGATAGTAAGACAACTTCTCACTGACGTACTCCTATTTTGTAGGTCTCTGCCAGTTGTGAGAGGAATTAGTTTGAAGGAAAACCATGAGTGGAAAAAAAAAATCTGTTTTAGGTAGTTTGCCTGATGTACCACTACGATCAAATATGTGCTACTTTTTTCCATAATCACACAAAAACACTTAAACAAACTTTGATAAATCTCTTTCAATAAAAGTAATAAAAAAAATCGCCCGAACTTCCGAGGAAACCTAATTTGCCGTCAGCAAAATTGACACCATTGTTGACTGGAGAGGCTTCGCTTATTTTGACGTCCACGAAGGACGAAGTTTCATAAGAAATTTGATTTTCTGATTTCATTTCCAGATTTCGTTGATTTGGTGCGGCGAAAACATGTTTTATTAAACTTTACGTAATTTATTGGATGGCAGTAAACACATTTATCGAAGTATTTAAAAAAATATTTTGTAATAATACTTATACAGATATCACACGTCGTTTCTTTAAAGGATTAATAACAAATTTTAAAGCATTTATTTTCCTAAGATGAAGTACTTTTTAAAAACGGAAATAAATCATCTAGTTTGAGTTTCGGATCTTCTCAGGTTAGGTTGTGTTGAAAATAAATGAGGTTTACAAATAAAGATATTTTATTTTATTCGAAGCACTCATTTCGAAGTGTGCTTAATGATTCTTTGATGATTTCTTTTTCATTTCTGTAAATAATATTCAGGTTTGTGTTATTGCGGTTTGAATGGATGTTTACGTAACAAATACATAAGGATATAACAAAAACATGAGGATATAATATTATTTTACTGTGAATAAACTGGTCTAGATCTGATATGAAAAAAAAATGATATACGTTGTACCTTGTCGGGTATCGAACTCGGCATTGTTTGTCTATAATTATTATGTTTCCGTTTACGTAAGGATGTGGCAAATAAATTTTACATTACATTTAGTACTCACTGTACCTCTCTACGAGTAAAATGAGAATAGGATAGAACTGAGATAATCGATAGATAAAATACTTATGACGGCCGATAAAGATGAATTGGGGAGGATAGCGTATTGCTCTAATCCCAAGATAATTACAGCGGGATAAAATCTAAGAGATTGTAATATATTCATTCCCAATATTAAAGCTTATTGAAATTTTGTGACCACTGACCATGTATCTGTGACTAATTTAAAGTTTTAGGAGTGCGACACGTGCCCATGGGCGGAAGTTACAATTTTTTTAAATACGGAAGCAGGTAGCGAGCATGCAGTCCACCTGATCGTAGAAGACCACTGCCGCCCGTGGACATTTGTAATGAATTAAATAAGATCAGATTGTTACCTGAGGTTAGCCACACATGCGTTGCCCTGAGGACTAAGTTGGAATGCCTCGGTATATCTTCTTCACGACATCCTTCAGGTAAGAAGTATCACAGTAGCGCAAAACGCTGTTGTTTTGTGGTAGAAATAGGTGCGGTGCTGGTACCTCCCGCGGTCGACCCGGCGAGGCGTAGCGGTCACAATAATAACGCTTTCTACACTCATAGCCCCACAGGATTTTCTCTTGAGACGCGGGTGTCATGGACACACACAGATAAATTCACAAACACCCAGACCCATAATACAAATCTAAACTCATCATTCACATTTCTGTCTGGCCGGAGATTGAACCCGGGACCCACTGCGTGGCAAACCGGTATTGGTTAACGACTCGCGTGGCGCAGCGGTCACCATACCGGACTGTCATCATCATCATTCGTTTTTGTATGTCCATGGCACCCACGACACAGGAGAAAGTCCTACTGTGGGGCTTTGAGTGTAAGTTGTACAAACACATTACAGTAAGTAGGTTTATGAAAGTATTTGAATCGATAAATTCAAACTAAATTCAAGTTGGGTTCATAAACTCAAACTAAATTCAAGTTGGGAAGTTCACACAAAGGTAGACCAATTAGCGCGGTCTTAATGACACTTTCCGTTCAGATGCTTATCTCACGGGAGTTTATAATATCGGTTATATAGTTATTAGTGATGTGCCGGATATCCGTATCCGTATCCGCGGATATCCGAGGTAACAAGTCGCAAGAGCCCTGTACTAGGCACGAGACCTGTGTTACAGGTACCCCGCTCATCCACCGAGACTTAATACATGTGTTATTTAACAGAAAAGTTAATAATAGTTTTACACTGTTTCAGAATCTATACTAAATGTGTATGTGCGTGCGTGCGTGTGTGTGTGTGTGTGTGTGGGTGCGTGCGTGTCTGTATCTCAATGTATATCTTAAACGGATCTCTTATGCCTATTATTACATTTAGAATTTTGTATTATAATTCATTATATGTATATTAAATTCTAAATGTACATTGGTAGGTGCTGCTTTGTTTTGATTTGAGGAGTGTGGTAAGGTAAGACATACTTATCCGAGGTGTTTCAACCTCATCCTCAAGTGTAGCAATGCATCTGTTGCTGACCTCGGTAGGATTCTAATTATGGGATGTGGTCTTTGCCACACCTATTTCTAGCGTAAAGTAGTTCTTGTGGTTCAGAGGACGGGTACGATTGTCAGCTTACTCTCATATGACCATTAGTCTTCGAGAGGACCCGTGTTACCTCGTACAAGTTGCTTTCACATATGAACGCCAGTGACCAGTTACCAGCAGGTTGAATGCATATTCCTTAGCTATTTCAATATCCCAAAAAATAATAATATTGCTACACCGAAAAGGTATTAAATTATATTTCAATCCTAATTTACATAATTTTGCAATAAATCATTTAATTGTAATGCAGAACATATAAGAATTGCGTAATAACAAGAATAAATTAATTAAGTTTTAAGTGGATTACTGGAGCGCTGTTTTAGTGAAATAAATGCTTAGGTTTTATTTGAAAAATCGCTGGTTTTATCGCTTTGTACGGAACAAGCGGCAAGGCAGGAATACCATTTTGTGACGTCAATTGTCTTTTTTCGTTGGCTCTTGTTTTTGTCGCTCAAAGAGCGCTCTTTTTACTTGCCTTTGATGTGTTGTTCTGTGGTATGTGATACGATGTGTGTGTGTAAAGTGTGTATGTGTTTGTGCTGTTTCTTTTGTTTACGATAAGTACAGTTTGTGTTTTTATGAGTAGTAATCCTTTTGAAAAATAACGTTTTGAGATAGGATAACTTTTAGGTTCTACAACTGTTTTAATATTAACAATTGCTAAATTAACAAGCTATTTACCTAATCAGATATAACAATTAATTCAAAATTTTGCATAAGTTCATAAACAAAAAGAGTATTCCCACTTATTCCCATTCCCACTTCATGTTTAATTTAAAACAGATTTAAAAATATATATAATAGAAGATGTTTTCTTGTTTAGCTTTTATTTGTCTATTGAATTTATTTTAATGACGTTCTAAGTAACTCCTTGTTAACCTGAACCTTTAAAAAACTTATATAGCCTATATAAAAAATATATAGCCTATGTCACTATGCAAACTGAGACGATTCTAATGATATGTCATACGTCACCAAAGAAATGGACATACATACAAACAAACATACATACATACGCTTTAAAAACATTACACTTCTTCTGTGGCAGTCCGATAAAAAGATTTCCAAGAAAACCACTTTCTATCATATGACATCTATCTAGCTCACCTACCTAATTCCAACTAAAATCTGTATTAGATACTCTTACCATTTAGTTACTACCGAATAGCCAGTTACGAATAAACCGTATACGATACTGTGTTCGTGTTCCGAACTGAGTTAAAACGAAGTTTGCGACACACCTGCTGCCTCGGAACTCCGGGGAATTTTCATGTAGGTATACACTGTGATCCATCGATATTTACTACTACAATTTAGCTAACTAGTTCATCTATTAGTGTTAATTTCTATTTCACCTCTTCACAAAGTAAGTAGAAGCTTACAAACATATACAAATTAGTAGCAATAAAATTATGAACAACTATAATATTATGATATTAGACTAATGTTATCGCGGAATGGATACATTTTAATATGTATCGTGTACTTACGTGTGGTTTTTGAATTTATAAAAAAAAAAACGTGAAGCAGTTCTTGCGATTCGGTAGAAGGCTGTGGTTGCCGGCTCACTTTTATATGAGACGACCATCTTAGTCTTCGGGAGTAGCAATGCATCTCTGATCGAATTCAGATAGACCATATAAAGTTGTTTACAGACGTCCATGCGCGGCATTAACCACTTACCATAAGGTGGACTGCACCCTCGTTTGCTACTTCCATCTGCTAAAAAAAGACCTTTTTAGTCATCGGCAGCAATGCAGCTGTGTTTGACTTCCGATAAAATCTTTGTTCTATATTAAGTCACTTACCATCAGGTGGGCATGTTCGTTTGCTATTTCTAAACTTTAAAAAGATTTTTTTTTAACAAAAAATATGACCGACTTCCATGCCACAAAAAAGTAAAAAATAATTTAAATATATAATGGTTTTGTACATAAACAGTACATAGTACATAGTCCCGAAGTCAGCGCTCAACACACTTAGTAAATCATGTCGACGAAACTATGTTCTACGAGTGTATGATATACCTTTGGAATATACCTTCGGGAAGTCGGTTAAAAGGAGGTGTGACGGTGGTACCTGGTGATGGCCGTCAAACTATACTCGTTCTACACGTATTGCTTTGCGTTGCATACGCGTTTGCTACTCCCATAACAGATAAGCGTTACAGGTTGTCCAGAATCATACACACTGAGTTAAAAACGAAGTTTGTATCACACCTGCTGCCTCGTAGAAACCGCAGTACAATTTACATATGAATGTTATGCGCTTTGATTCGTCCACTGTGAATACGGGTCAGTGATTCAATTTTAAACTTTTGCATTTCATACTTAAATATTATCATCGTTAAATGTCCCAATGCTATGCACGGGTCTTCTCTGAGAATGGATGAGTTTTGTGGCCATTGTCCACCGTCCAAGTGCGAAATGTTGGACTTATTGCACCTTTGAAAACTTTATTTGAGAACTCAGGTATGCAGGTTTCCTCACGATATTTCCTTCACCGTACAGCAATGATTAATTAGTATGCACATAATTTTAGAAAAATCTGTGCGTGACTGGGATTCGTACCTCGGATCCTCGATTGAGTCGTGTTTCAATTATCAGGCTATCACTGCTCTCTTATTGGTCTCTATTTAAATATTTTAATATAGCATGAATACCTGAGATATGCTGTTGATTTTAAGGTTACAACTGTTATCGCATTTACTTTAAGCCAGGTGGCAGAACCAACGTAGTTCGACAATGTAGGGTGTGGTTGCCGGCTCAATTTTATATGAGGCCACCATCTCAGTCCTCGGGAGTAGCAGCGCATCTGTGATCAACTTCAGATAGAATCCCTGTTCTATATGAAGTTGCTTACAAATGTCCATGGGTGGCAGTAACCACTTACCATCAGGTGGGCTGCTAACTCGTTTGCTACTTTATATTACTAATAAAAAAAACACTTCCATACTATAAAAAAGTATATTATTTTGTATCAAATGCATTATTTCCTCGTTCATTGTATACGGATCACGGTTAACAATTCCTACCGAGAACTTCAGTGGCTCTACATTTTACCTAGATCTGAAAATAAAGTTGATAGATCGCTCTACTTTTCTCTACATTCCATTAGAGCACTTCACATCTCTTTCCAGTTTAAACATCATTACAATGTCGGGATTGTATACATTAGGGACAGTGCTTTACAGAAATACTTCTACATATCTATATCTATACTAATATTATAAATTAGTAGAGTTTGTTTGGTTGAATCTAAACTGATCTGAAGAACTACTGGTGAGAATTGAAAAAATATTTTGTGTTGAATAGTAAATTTGTCGGAAGGCTTTAGGCTATATCATCATGCTATGTTAGTTATTAATAGATTGTTCTCTAATAAACGCGGGTGAAACTGCATGGCACAGCCAGTTATATAGAAATGAGATGTGTGTCTGTGTGTTAATCAATCACGCAAGAACCACTGGTCCGCATAACATGAAATTTTACATGGATGTAGCTTATTTGTCTGGTCTAGTTATAGCCTACGTTTGATTGCGGCATTTTTCACTATTTACATATAATGACTATTTTTATGTCTAGTAACGAAGCATTGGTAGTTCAGCTAGTAGTAGATACTAGCCTTTACTTACGCCTACGGCTGCATGAGCTTCGCTTATTATGATTACTAATCATAATTATATATTAATATATTAAAATAAACTACATATATCGATTTTTAATAATATACAAATATGTATCTAAAACATTGAAATTCTTTAAAAGAGTTCTTAAAGTGTGTGAAGTCTAAAAATTCGCTCTTGGCCAGAGCGGTAGACAATGACCTAAAACTTTCTCATTCTGAGAGGAGACCCGTGCCCAGCAGTGGGACAATGATGCGTTGACGATGACGTATATATGCTCTTTAAAAAGTTTAAAAAATAAGAGTATTCTATGAGTACATCTAGGTTATGAAGTATTTATATGATATTTATCTAAATTGTACTCATGGCACATTCATCCTTCCTGACAAACTTTTGTCATATTAATATTATTAATTTGTATTGTAAGAGGTAGATATGTTAGAAACTATTCAAACTCATATTAGAATTTCGGGCGAATAATCATATTTTTATTCATATACCTTATAGACAGGCATTTTTATATACGTTTGACTCTATAGTCAATCGACTATATAGGTAATCAGTATTGACTATGACATTTTAAATTTATAATTATTTGTTCAAAAATGTCAATAATACTTAATGATACTTTTAAAAAACTAACTCAACTTCCCTAACTCGGTAACTAAGATAGAAAGACGCATTAGTTCCATTTACTTGTAAAAAGGTTTACTGTGTGTTTCAGTAAAATACTAGTTTCTTACTCCCCAACAAAATACATTTGATTTCCAACTGAGAGTAACGGAGGTAAACGCAAACAGGTATGTAACGGGCGAGAGAATCCGTATTGCGTTGTAACTATTAAGGTTTTACAACTGAACTTATGTACGTAGGAACGGGTTTTCCCTTCGGTATGATCTAATTTTGTCTCAGTAGGAAGGCGGTAAAACGGTGTAATGGGCCTGAACAAAACGGCTCTGATTTATGGAGGGCACGCCACCCAGCTCGCACTGACATAAATAGAAAATGGCAGACTCCCTAAAAAGGGTTGCGAGGATATAATGTGTACTGCAATTCTCTTTAACTAATAAAACGCCCGTCGGCATTATTCAATCGTAGGGTACAATGTTAACTTCTATCTAATAATGTAAAGATGTATCGAAAGTAAAAAAATGTGTGAGCAATAAATATGCGAATGTGAATTAATAATCAAACAGTTAAAACAATTAAGTACCTACATATGACAGAATATTAAAATGCGTATGTATAATTTTATAAAGCAACCTTTTCTGACCGACTGACAGATTCATGGTTAAACAGTACCCTTAGTACGAGTTTGTCTTGTTTTTCCAGACAAGATTGAGTCTTGTTTCTGCCCATACATCTATATGCAGCGCCCCTAGC
>DWNE01003200.1:0-17151 GCA_018249875.1 Cecropterus toxeus | reverse complement strand
CCCCCAATTTTCATAAGATTGAAGTAGCAAACGAGCATGCAGTCCACTTGATGATAAGTGGTTACTGCCGCCCATAAACATCTGTAATCAAATTCATATAAAGCAGGGGTTCTACCTGAAGTCAATCACAGATGCATTACTACTCCCAAGAATGGTGGTCTCATAAATAAGTGAGCCGGCAACCACACTCTTCCACCAAAACGCAAGAACTGCTTCACGGTAGAAATAGGCGTGATGGTGGTACTTCCACGGTCGAACTACATACGTTCTACTATCTGGTAAACTACAGTAAATCCTAAGATTATCGATAATACCTAAGATTTACTAACTCTTGAAGGTAATATTTTTAAATAATTGTTTATTTCAAAAATTTACCACCATACATTGGGAAAATCTTAGATTTTGCCTTAGAGACCCAATTAAGTATTTTTAATAACTCGTAGAGCCCTATGTGTCTTGATTCCATACGCTCTACCGCCACGCCAATGTTTTCCTAATAGTAACCAGTAACGCATCTCTAGCCAACCTCAGTTAACATTCCAATTTTATATTTAGGCGATTTCAGATTTGCATTTGCATTGACGATCATCATCAAGTAGACTGCATGATCATTATAACGCTATAACGCTTTCTACACTAATTGCCTTACACTAAAATTTCCTCCTGGTCGTTTGCGGAATGAACAAACACAAAGACGAATACACAAACAACCAGATCCAGAACACAAATCATCATTAAGATGTCAATCTGGCCGAAGATCGATCCCGGGACTCAGTGCGTGTCAGACCGGTATGGTGACCGCTCCGCCACGCGGTTCGTCATTTGCTGCTTTCATATCATAAAATATACAGACTTTTAATCACTGTCCAGATATATCTTTTTGTAAATGTACACAAAATATGCATTAACAATAACTCCCAACCAATTCTGAGCGTCGTGTTTTCCACAAACCAACAATACGTGCATGTTATTTCCCAAATAACTCAATAAACCATTACAAAGCTCAAAATTCGATATTCAAACCTGCATAACTAACTATCGGATACTCAACAATATCGGAATCTGGATTGAAATCGGAACATCGAGTAATTGTTCGGTTCCGATTGAATTTCTGATGCGTCCTGCTCGCTGCGATTGGCTATTGGATTACCAGTGCTCTTGTAATAGTTGCGACCTTCCGCCACAATTGGTTTTGAATTACCAATCACTGGACTAGCTATAGCGTCTTCATGACCCGACAGCTAATATATACAATCATGAAGCCTAAGATCAAATACTTCGGCCATGTGCTTAGACACGATAGGTATAATCTGCTCCAACTCATCATGATTGAAGGTAGAAGGGATGAGGCGCTGGACGCCGGAAGAGTCGAAGCTGAGAAACATCAGGGAACGGATAGGAATCACCTCTGTTGAACAGCTATTTCGCTCGGCCATGGACAGAGACAGATTCAAGGATCTAACAGCCAACCTTCAGTAATGAAGAGGCACAATACGAAGAAAAAGGGCTAGATATCATTATTAACTCATGACTATTTCAAAACTGGTTATTAATGCGAAAATTTATAGGAAATACACATTTATATGAATTTAATTTTATGATTATACTATACTTGTTCTACCAACTTCCAAAATCGTTTATTATTGCCTAGTACTTTTTACTCTATAAAACCATACATGTATCCAAACTTTTGCTTTATAACATTTGTATGATAGTTTGATATGATTCAAACAAAACATTGTGATACAAAAATATCAGTTCCAATTTTCATGTTTTTACAATAGCCTTATCGGACTACCCACTGAGCTATTGTATGTTTCCGATTGAATTTCCGAATAGAACTGTCATGATTCCTGCTGCCTTGGTTTGTTCGATTCCCAATCCAATCCGCACTTGTAAATGCTTGTCAAGTTGCCGTGACTAATAAAAACAATACAATTGTCGCGTGTTTTCAGTGGACACGTGTTAACAAACATACTTTTTGAATTCCGCACGAATTAACAACTTTGAACAGAATTTGTTGCATCAATTAAAACATATAATAATGTCTTTACATTGCATATATTTATCGAAAGAAAATTAATAGAACTGTAGTGTCATATGTACCCATTTTTATAACAATGAAGTAGCTTATTACAATTCCAACAAAACATTTTCAATTCCAGTTCCTAAAAATCACTTATCAAAAAGTTGTTTCAGCTGCGAAAGAAAACCTTTCACAAACATATCAGAATGATGTATTCTCGCCGCATGACCCGAAAATATTCCGGAGATAACATAACGTGAAACAACGGCTTCACCGAACCCAAACAGTGCTTTGCTCGTCTTCATAAAATTAACTTGAAGAGGGTTGAACCCTTCCGAAGTGGCCTTGTCGCTCCCGTAATCCGATTTGTAAGAGCGAAACGGTTATTCCCTTCGTCATATTTTCAAATTCATGACGATTTTGTGGAATTGAAAAAAACTTATTCGTTTATTTGAATGTAGGCGTTTGTTTTTGCTATTCCAGAGGATTAAGACGTGTTATTTTTAAAAGAGATAATTGCAACAAGAAAAATACGTACAATAGGCAACTTAGGTACTGTCCCTGTATTAGCGGGACCAAAATAGGGCTACGGTATCCCCTGACTATCGAAAGAGAAGCTCGAACTGTCAAGCGATTCTGTGAAGATTATGGCATGTGTGTTCGCATACCGTCGTAAACACTAGAAACTGGGAAAGAGCCCGAAAGGGTCATCGCGCTTGGAGGACTCCGGTTGCGTTACGTTGGAGATCCCAGAGTCCTCCACACAGCGCTGAGGACGGCCACCGAGAGGGTTTTAGAGCGGTAAAAATCCCATATCACCCGCCGCGCTCCCACGACGTCGGGTACCTTTTGAAGGTTTCCCTACGAGAACAGTGAAGTATGTGGTTAACGGTGAAGTATAAGGCTTTCTGTCAAAGAACTATATCTATATTAAATATTTGTCAAATGTCGTGACTTCTTGAATTGAATTAGGAAGTTTGTCAAGGTTTCCATCATTACTCAAAACTTTGTATCTAGCTCGAAACCAGCTCGCAACGTTCGTTAGTCGTTCATTCATTCGTTCTAATAAGTAATATGGACTAAATGGATCTCAATTCAGTCCATATTCCTGTCTCTGCCTTAGAAATATGTTTACCCATACTTCTCATGTCAATATTAATCTTCGTTAGTCTTATAAGTTAATTGATTTGACCAATCGATATTTCCACTTAAGGTTTTATTGACATGCGTGCATGTAATCCTTCTTAAAAAAATGTGGGATGTTTTTTTAACGAAGGATTCATTTATAATCACGATTATATTTACAATTAGCGCGTTGTATATGGAGAAAGCTATTCAGCCACACTTATAAATTGTATATCACCAGCTTTACGTAAGTAAAATTATCATATGTGTTAATTCAGGCCGTAAACAATTTGTACCATAAACCAGTTTATCCAATCAGTATTTTTCATGTGAAAGAGTAAACAAACGCATAGAAATACATTCTCACAAACTTTCGCGTTTATAAAGTGACATATTATAGATTCATAACGTCTTTGTCATTTATTTGTAACGATGGACAGCCATCAGATACATTTCGTAGATAGTAACATAGTATTTTACCTATTGATTTTCCCGGAAATCAAAATTAACCCATAAACATTCATATAGATATTAAAAAAATCGCAATCAAATATGGTCCTTCCAAGCCAGGTATTAAAACAAATGCGAGTACTGTTTAGAAAACTCCACATAATCCAACTAAAGGTGAGAAAAAGGGCGGTGTTACTTGTCTTTTGATCGCATTCCCCGAGGATCTCGAATTGGATAAAGGCTGAGCCGATCCAATATTCGGACCCGCTGAACCATGAGTCGGGATCCGATGGAATTGGGCGCCTGTATGATATTCTTTTGTTTTATAATTTGTTTAGCGAAATGTATTAGCGATGAACGGTCCAACGGTTTCACTCTGGGCATACACCTACCGAAGTCAACTTTATAAAAACCAACTTTTATATTTTCTAAAAGTAACCATGTAAAACTGAAAGTGAAGTATAATTTTAAAATATCATTTCTATAATAATTTGTATATAGTTTAAGTTGACGTCAAATTTTATTCTATTTTTATTATTTTGAGCACAACAGAGTAATATTACTATTATTAATTATTAAGCTAATATTATTACTGTATCGCAATACCCTAACATGATCAAGTGCATACGATTATCTGGAAACCTCAATTTTAAGTGCATGAGCAATAAATAATTTGACTTTGACTTTCGAAACACAGGACAAAATCGACAAGTAGAGAGTTTAGAAATTTTAGTGGTACACTATCGTCACATAGTTGTTTATGCGGTCATTTGTCGACCCGCGCGGCGAAGCGGTCACCATACCGGATTGCCACGCTCACTACGTGTTCGCGTTTCGGCTACCCATAGACATCTGAAAGCAACTTCACATAGAACGGGGATTTAAACTCAATCGATTACAGATGTGTTGCTTTTTCCGAGGACTAAGGTGGTCGCCTTATATATAAGTAAGCCGGTAACCACACCCTTCCATAGAAATGCAAGAAGTACTTCACGCTAGCAATAGGTGTGGTGGTGATACTTCTCCGGTCAAACTACATTGATTCTACCACCTGGTAGCATACTTAAACACTACTTTCACATCATAAAAAAGTCTATAATTTAATAAATGATGGATAGTACCAAAATATTAAATTAACGAAAACTGCTTGAGCTTTTTCACCCCAAACGTAATCCGTAATAACACGTTCGCCCTCTAGATGTAATCCCACTAACGATATTTGGGATTTTCTCGTGGAATGTCTTAGTGGGACCCTAACAGACATTACCGACTCCAGAATTACGTTAAAGGGTCTGGAGAAAATTGTTCGCGTAGCAAATATTTTATTAAAACTTTAGGCGCGACTGCGTTACGTGGGTAAAACAAACATTTTACCATAAGTACATTTGTCACCACGATAGCATACTTTATTGTTATATTTTAATACATTTCATTATTTTAATATATTTTTTTTTTCATTTTACTATTTACGAGCATAAATAATTTGATAGAAATATGTACTTGACATGAAAATAACAGGATTATAGCTTATACAATACACATTGTGAGGAGGCAAAGTGCACATCTCCAGGAGTTTTAGGGGTTCTAACTGAAGTCAATCACAGACACGTTGCTACTTCAGAGGTTAAAGATGATCACCTCAAAATTATGAAAGGGAAACGATAACTACACCTTTCCACCGAAACCCACAACTGTTTCACGCTAGAAATAGGTATAGCGGTGGTAAGTACCTTCTCGCTCGTACTATACTTATTCTACTATCGATAAAATCTTAATATTTATGAGTAATAATATTTTCTTAAGCATCGTATTGGACTAAATTAACTCATTTTTACTTATCACTGTCACAAAGATATTCTCATAAAGACTCCGATATAAGGTCTCAAAGTAAATTACCTCACGTAGTATATTAAGGTGCCATTATAATTATTTATAAGTTGTCTCAGCCCGCTAAGGGCAGGGCACAGGTTCGTACGCAAAAACTCTTTGATTATTTCTGTAAAACTTTTTAAATCAGATTGAAGTAGTAGACGAGCATGCAGTCCACCCTCTGGTAAGTGGAAGCGGGGGAGGGTCTATCTGAAGTCGATCACAGATGCGCTGCCACTCCCCAAGACTGATATGGTCGCCTCACATATAATTGAGCCGGCAACCACACTCTTCCAACGCAACACAAGAACTCCTTCACGCTAGAAATATGTGTGTGCGGTGGTACTTCCCCAGTCGAATTACACTGGTTCTACTACCTGGTAAAATGTTATTACCTGATTGTCATCATCTTAAATATTTTAAACGTGGTAAAACTCTTTGTGTATCGACTCCGGAAGCCCCGCCGTCACATCTATTTCTGCCTAAACCAGCAGTGTTATGGATTTCTCTGTTCTGGTTTGAATCCACACCATTCAAGGGAGTTATAATAATTATCCGAGGCGGTGCCTACCTCCGAGTCGATACCTAGTCCCTAGGGGTAGTAACGCATCAGTGGCCACTTACAATCAGGTGAACTGCATGTTTCTTTGCTACTTCCAAATTATATTTTTTATATATAAAGACATTAAGCTAGGAATCTTTCTATTTGTCCCTATAATTCCGAGACCAGAAAAGGGCTACAGTATGCCAAGTAACTCAATGAAAAAAAAACTCATTGCCATAGAGAAAAAATCTCTTTAGATCTACAGAGCAATAAACATAAAACAAAGTTTTAATGTGATAAAATATTCAGGCATTCATTCAATAAAAGGTGTAGCGTGAGAGATAACATTTAACAGCCTAAAGCTCTGTTCACACGCCGCCCTGAACTAACCACGCACACGAGGCCCTGATTTTTCGAATTTATGTGTTTTTAGAAACCAATGATCAACTTAATAGTACATTTAATACGTTGAAGACGCCATGATTGAAAATTCTGCATTATTCCTTAAATGCATATAAAAAGACAGCCCGGGGACTTCCACAAAAGAGGGACCCTATACTAGAAACTTCAAAAAAACCATTAGTAAACAACTTTTTCTTTAATATTTATTTTTCGCTGTTTTTTCCTTTATCTACAGTACTTTGTACAAACATGATTATATTGCTCTTGAGGCGACCTCTCGCTACTCATCAAGAGATAACGTCACCAAGTTCTGAATCACGCTATCGGAGTTTTCTCAACATCGTGCATATATAAAAGTTCTGAACAGTTAAAAATATAATAAAATAAATGGTTAATGGAGGCAGATACAACAAACGTGATTTTTTTTGCCGTTTTTCATAGATAAACGGAACCCTTTGTGCGCGAGTCTGTCTCGCACTTGGCCGGTTTTTTATGTCATGTAATCTATCAATAAATTAATACAATTTAATACCATTCTTTCAGGCCGGTGAAACCGCAGCCCAGCTAGTTCTAAATAGATTTAGACTACTACTAACTGACGTCTGTCATAGATGTGTTGCTACACGTACGAAATGAGTTGTCATGCGTCATGTACTCTTACCCTTCAAACCAGAACCCAGCTGCGCTTAACAGTGATGTTATTATGCGAATATTATTTATTTGTGAATAGCATTTCTTCAATAATATATTTGTATTTTTGATGCCTCCAGAATCGAACCACGATAGGTTTACCCAGTATAATTTTGAATATTGTAATTTAATTAATATTTATTGTTTTATTTTTTTTACAGTTAATAGCTTATGTAACAAGTATGAAAATGGGTTAGTGTTAATTACATCTTATAAAACATAAAGAAATATACAAAATTACGGTACAAATACAGCGTTATTGGGGGGGGGGGGTTATAAAAAATATACCGGTGTCAAGGATTCCCTCTTATCTGGGTGGTGCAGACTAAACTTCGGTCATCACCGAGCTAGGAGCCACTGCCCTCCTGAGCGGAGGCAGTGTGAGTTCGAACCGCCCAGTTCACTACTCTGGGAAGGACGAGTTTTTGTAAAGTTGACAGTATGAAAGAGAGTGAGATGTACATAAACTCCCCGGTTACATTCCTGACAAGATGCCGGAGTCTTCATAGTACCTAGGATGAACACCGATCGGGTTTTACTGCGGTAACTTGTATAATTGTTAAAAATATTAAATCGAAAAACCCGACTGCTAAAAACGTTTTTTTTTTGTTCAAAGTGATACATTTAATTTAACGCCTGTATAAATGTTATAAGGGAAGACAATGAGTGTCAATCCTAATAAACATACAGTAGTAGAACAGATTCCGGAGTTTCATTACGTATTGTAATACACCTCATAGCCTTTTATGAGTTTTCGTTTCAAAATACTAAAGTAAAAATATTATAAAATATATATATTTAGAATGGACAATTTACTACCATTCATTTGATAATCATTTTGTCGTCATAATAGAAAAATCTTCCCGCCCTCCCCGTTTTCCGCAATTTGACAGGGCCATTTTTAAAAATCATATAACCTATGTCACTTTCCAAACTGAAATAATTATAATGATTTGAAATACGTTACAGTCCGTCCAACCGATTAAACTGTAGCACGTGCTGAAGAAATTGACATACATACAAACAAATATACATGTGTACGCTCGAAAAACATTACCCTCCTTCTGATGCAGTCGGGTAAACAGAGCGGGCGTGAACGAGGCCTAATATAAAAGGGGCAATTATTTCAAGCGCTGGTTTGTATTTGTTATCGTCGCGTTGTTGTGGGTGGGATTGTGAGTTTGTACTTCGAACTTATTTCATAATAGTGTAGGGACAATAAAGCTTTCAAACAAGACGCGATAAGAAATAACCGCATAATAACTAAACAGGTAAATTAAAATGTAAATGAAATTGAAACGGGTGGAGTATGAGTTGGGCTTGCGCTCTGGTTCTGTACTACTAAGTTATATATTTATGTTGAAAATAAGTGCCTTTATTTTCTATAGGCCTACGGAGCCACTTAAAAACTGACAGTTACAATATTTGTTCTACCACTACTTCTAATTATGTAGTTATCAAAAAGTATACATTTTTCAGTCTCAAATTCTTTTTCGAGTATCGCTTAGTTTATGTTGTGCACTAATCGTGGAGACATATTGGATTATTAAATCATTACACGGAACTATTAATATTTGAGGGTAATAATAGGGTCATAAAGTAAAATAGATAATACAGCAAAATACAGAGAAGTAGTAGCCTAAGAGTTGAAACTGAACTGACGGAAAACATCATGAAGAAAACCACACTCTTGAGAGTTTTGTACGAGTAAAAAAATCTCAAAGGTGTATGAATTCTCCTAATTCGCACTTATCAGCGGGGTAAGCTATGGCTTAAAATCCATACACAGCAGTGGGAAAATAATTGATTCAAGATACGAATAAGGTATAATCTATTTTGGTTGGAACTTTATCAAAATCGTTTGAGCTTTCCGTTGGAATATTACTTAGAGCGTGGGCTGAATTTCCCTTACATCGCGTGTTACTGAATAGCAACCAATAGCAATCAATAGTAGCCATTAACCCAAAAAGCGGTCTTTTGTTTTGTAAACACTGTAGTAATTACGTGCGCCGTGGGAATGGACTCGGTTGAATAGGCAAACCTTAACTAATCTTTAGTAGTGCGTAACTTAGGAAAATTATTGGGAACAAGCTGTGACCGGTCACAGTTTATATATTACATTATAATAATATTTGTATAAAACATACACGGAGAAGGAAAACATCGTGAGGAAACCTGCATATCTGAGAGTTCTCTAAAAAAAGAGTTCTCAAAGGTGTGTGAAATCTACCAATTCACATTCGGCCAGTGCGGTGGACTATGGCCTAAAACTCTCTCACTCTGAGAGAAGACCCGTGCCCAGCCGTGGCAAAAGAATAGGTGGACGATGATAAAATATATTAAGGCAATTGATATAAGGCAAACTAATTTAACGAAAATAAGTAAGCTTATATAAGTGCATAGCTAAAGTTTTTTATAATATTGAAGTAGCAAACGAACATGCTGTCCACCTGACGGCATTGGTCACTACCACCCATGGACATCTGTAATCAACCCCAGATAAGATCAGAGTTTTACCTGACGTTGGCCTCATACGTATTGCTACTCCTGAGAACTAAATTGGAACGCCCCGCATATGTATGTTTTTCTTACTTAGCCTTACTATAGCCTTCACATCCGAATAATGCAGCGCATAACACTGCTATTTAGATAAGGCAGGAATATATTAGCGGTGGTGCTACCAAAAACGAACTATAAAGAGTTCTATCACCTCTAAAATTATTGCCAACTTGAGTCGTGCCATTTATTCGTGCTATATTTTAAAGGCGTATAATTCCTAACGGGTTATTTTAATGCACTTTTATTTTATTGGCTTCAAATTTAGCTACTATTTTTAATTCTACAAAGAATTCTCTGCGCCAACATATTTTGGAACCGAATTTAAAAAGCCTCATTTTTAAAACTACGTCTAGAATGGCCACTTCACGAGTTTAAACTAATGCTGGTAATAAAGTATGTTTTAATTAAGTCAGAGGTCATCAGACAGTCGAGGCATTTGTTGGAGGCGATGCAATTAAGATAATGCTGGCGTTCGCAACACGTAATTGAATTTATGGGTACGGGATGCCACGAAAGATATTTTTGTAGGACGGATGTAGCTAAGCTGTAGTTCAAGGTAAAACAAGTATGGTTTGATTGGGGAGGAGCTGGTACGTACCTATTTCTATCAGAAGCAGTTCAAGCGTTTCGGGGCAAAATAGTGGTGAGGTCGACTTATTTTCGTGCGAGATAAACACCTCAGTTCTCGGGATTAGCTGTGTATGACTGACTTCAGATAAACCTACGTTGTATATAAGTTTGCGAAGGGTGGAAGAGACCACTTACTGGCTGGACTGCATGATCGCTTGCTACTGGAAACATGGTATTTGTTTAATTGATGATTGAGCTTGTTGACATTAAAAATGTGTTTACATTTATTTCGCAAAAAGTCAAAAAATATTTTATATATGTTGTTTTACTACATACACAGTACATTGTTTTATACATCTTGTTAATTTGGCTAAACTTTGCTTCATAGCTTCTATAGTTTATTATAACATAGAAGTAACAAACGAGTATATAAGTAGTCCACCTGATAAGTGTTCTCTGCAACTTACAGACATCTGTTATCAATTCCCGATAGGAGAGAGTATCCTCTTATTAACGACTAATGCTTTGCCCTGAGAACTAATATGGAACGCCTCGGATGAGTACGTCTCCCTTACCTATTACATCACTTGGAAACCTCGCTAAACGAATTTGGTAGAAAATCAGTTGTGGTGCTCACGCAAATTTTTTAAAGTAACGCATAGTCTACTGCATTGAAAACAAAGGCAATGTTTTACAGCTAACTAGCATAAAGACGAGATGGAGTGTTTGCGTTTACAACAAACGAAAGCTAGAGAAAAATGTGGAGAGGACAGAAGACAAAGCACTTGACACGTTCTCTAAAAGCTCTTTGTTCAAAGGAAACTGCTCTATTTCTTCTTGTAACTCAAGAGTCTTAGCAAAGATACATGCGTACTCCTTCGAAATCCATAAAATAAGTAGCAAACGAGCATGCAGTTCATCTGATGGTAAGTGGAACTGAAACCCACCCAAGATAGGTTTAAGGTCCACTTGGCTTATTTATATTTTGGAAATAAAACAAACAATAAATTTAAAAAAAAACTGTTAATAAATGTGATTTATTAAAAATGTCTATAATATTTTGTTACAACTCCTACTTGAACATGTGGATGATTACTTAGCCCCTCTTGCTTTAATGAGACCCACAGTGGTACAGCAAGGAGTTGACGAATCGTACTTTTTTCAATTAATACTTTTTTTCAAATCGTTTTTTGAAACTTGTTAAACCCAAAATGCGTTACGAAAGGAGTTGTCAGCCCTAGAACTGAATGACGTTGTACTTTCTCTGAATTACGCTAACGACTTTATTTCGAAGTTTATATAAGAACTCATTTGTATATACGAAGGAATTATTAATCATTTCAGTCATGTTTGAATATGCAATTCATATTTATCTTTTATGTTTATAAAAACATAAAAGATATTCTTTCCCATAATCGAGATATCTTCGTTTCGTTTAACAATCGTATTAAAATAATTAAGAGAAGAGATAGACTTCAACTCAAAGGTGTATAAAATCTACTATTTCGCACACTTAGGCTACTAATACCCATATAAAAGGTTAGTAGGTAACATAAAAGGAAAGGAATTAACTCGAAACAACTCGTCTTTTTTCTATACCAAAAACTTGTAACTTGCTTCCCAAAGTTACGCAGCGAACTTTGAACAGGGTAGCCCGATCCAGTCAACACGTATCAGTACGTGTCTTCAAACAACTGAACGTGTTCCGTGAAAAGGGATGGACAAGGAACACGTGACTAGGACATTTCCAACAACCTTCATTTTTCATCGCGCGTGAAAAACGATTGTTATTGTTGAGAGGCGTCGAGAAAATATTTTGCGTCCGAGATCATTTCAATATTCGCTGTAAATATTTTCCCACACATATAACTTTGAAAAATCTTTGGTGTATTCAGGATTTGTACTTGCCCGAGAATTCTCGAGAAATTTGTTAAATACCAATTGAGATTAGCAAAAACTCGTCTTGGAAGCTCGAAAAATAAATTCCGCGCGCGAGGTATGTAAAGAAATAACATTCATATGTGGTATATGAATGTTATTTCTTAATAAATAACAAGTCTAGAGTATCGCATCTCTTACCGAAAGTAATAAAGCGCTTACCAGATAATGTTGTAAATTAATGATTTGTAATATATTTTAATCTAATTAATCAACTTTGTTTGTATATTTAGTAAAGCAAAAACTCTAAAATTGCATCGCTTTGGTTTTAAACTTCCTCGAAATACTCGAGAAACTCGAGAAATTCTGGTCAAAAATTCCCAATCAACGTGAAAGAAAAAGTCCTAGAAACCAGAAACTCTAAACTCGGACCACTCCAATTGAAAGGACACTGTATGATTAAGCTATCGTTACGACATTCATTATTTTATATTTATTTTATTACATGAACTGTTACGTTACAACTTTTCCCTTTAAGTTTTTACGCTCAAATATATCTCCCCTTACACAACATGACGGTTCTCACCGGATTTAATATACAGAGTAATCCGACAAAACTTTCACATTACGATTCATTTGGTAGAAATGAGGAAACAAGGGGGATTAATAACGACTATCTTATATGATACATGATATAAAATTAAATGAATAGGTACTATAATAACTTTTCTTATTTATAGTAGATAGAAATAAATACGATTATTTATTATCAGTTCAATTGTCTTCGGGGGGGCTGATGTGGCGACCTCATTTTATATACATTTTTCTTTAAAAAGTTATTTTCAGTGAAACAGTAAAGACTTTCCTTTCACCCTATAATATCTTTACTAATATTATTAGGCTGAAGAGTTCGTTTGTTTCGTTGAACGCGCTAATTTTAGGAAATGCTAGTTGGAACTGAAAAAACATTTTTATGGTGAATGTTACGTAATAACAACACGGTATGTATGTTTGTTTGTTGTTTTTCGTGAAACCTCAGCACACAGCTAGTATAGGATATCGACAATCAGTAGAATTTACCTTAAGTTATAAAGGTATATAATCAAGTAAGTAAACCACGAAAGAGTAGTTAAAAGTGGTTATTATTTATATGAAGTGTACAAGTGTAAGGGGAGTTAAGCGATGAAAAGTACAACCGTAAAGTGTCATAATGGAGGCTGGGCTTAAGGGTACGCTCAGTGGAGCCTTATAACGGAATATGCTCGATTTTATCTAAATATTTGCATAACCCTAATGTCGTCTCTTTAAAATATCATGAAAATTTGTTTATTTTGTACATACGAAAAACAACCTAAATTTGTACGTATGTATGTATGTGTGAAAAAAGGTTTTATGCCATCAAAAACACCCTGTAAAAAACCAAGTCTCACAAGTCAGTTTTTCTACCGTAAAAAGTTGTGAGATCCATGTAATACTAAGTCGGTTAATTTATTTAGCCCCTACATAAGGGGCCTCCTGTCTTAAGTTATTATCATATCAATACGTAAGTTATCATCATATCAATATTAAAAATCTTTTACGTTTTAAATAAATAGATCAACTTTGCCATCGCATGATTAGGTTGTTAAGTATGTATCAGATGTATATAGAATGGAGTGAATGAAGTGAATGGAGTGAATTGAGTGAATTGAGTGAATTAAGTGAATGGAGTGAATTGAGTGAATTGAGTGAATTAAGTGAATGGAGTGAATGGAGTGAATGGAGTGAATGGAGTGAATGGAGTGACTGGACTGAATGGAGTGAATGGAGTGAATTGAGTGAGTGGAGTGAATGGAGTGAATTGAGAGAATGGAGTGAACGGAGTGAATGGAGTGAATGGAGTGAATGGAGTGAATTTAGTGAATGGAGTAGTGTAGTGAATGGAGTGAATGGAGTGACTGGAGTGAATGGAGTGAAGGGAGTGAATGGAGTGAATGGAGTGAATGAAGTGAATGGAGTGAAGGGAGTGAATAGAGTGAATGGAGTGAATGGAGTGAATGGAGTGAATGAAGTGAATGGAGTGAATTGAGAGAATGGAGTGAATGGAGTGAATTGAGTTAGTTGAGGGAATGGAGTAGATGGGATGAATGGAGTGAATGGATTGAAGTGGAGTGAATAAAGTGAATGTAAGAGTGAGACCTTCAAATTTTCCAAACAACATCCCAATCGTAAGCAAATAATATTAGTGAGAATCAATGAGGAATCACATATCTCAAATATTTGATTGAGAACTTGTAAATAAAGTTATTATAATTATAATCAATATGGAACCAATGTTGCGATAGTTATAGGAACGCATGTCGTAAGTAAATCGAGATAAAATCTTTAAAACACGACATTACTAGAAGTCGATGAACTATTAGAAAAAACGTTCGTAGTACGAAACGTAAAAATCACATGTTCAAACAAATCTGTTTAAAAATAAAATGTTAAAACTAATCTTCAAAAAGCTCCGAGAGCTTTTGTCGAAATATTTCAAGGGCAAACAAAGGGAAATCCCTTTTCGACACCGAGCAAACATGACGCAAGTAGCTCCGACGAAATCTGACAAAAACATGTCCCGACAAAAATAGGCTCCGACGAAAACACGCTTCCAGGGAGTTGTGCAAAATGCTTTTGTATTTTCCCTCTCAGAACTCCTTCATTTATAGAAGCATTATCGATACGATATAGGGAATTCAGCTACTATCCAGGAATTATCTGCAACATTATATGAAAATAAAATATGAATACTCATTTACAATCGTTTTTTATCAAATATATAGTTGATGTTGGCGGCATTGGTCTTTACAGCTTCACCTGTTTTTTTTTAACGAGCTCAGCCAGGACAAGAAGACTATGGGCTGGAATCCCTTGAACTTGCTTCCTTCGCTAAAGGAAGGGACGGTTGCGAACCCAGCTATTACCGGAGTCAACAAAAGTCACTGCCGCCCATAAAATTCTGTGATCATCAACAAGTAAAATTACAAACCTACCTAAGGTCGACCATGAATACCTTGGTACCCAAGGAATTCGTTGAAACGTCTCAAATGACTATGTCTCCCTTGACACACCATTCAAACCAAAATAAAGCATCGCTTAACTCTGCTATTATTAGGAGGAAATAGGTATGGTGGTGGTGCGTCGGAGTCTCCCCCTAACCAAATTTAAGAGATTTAAAAAAATAATAAAAAAAGAAATCCGCTGGGTTTATTGCCGGATCTTCTCAGTCAAGGTCGTTTTCCGATCAGGTAGTAGTGTAAAAAAATATTGTAACTGACAATTTGTAAGTGCCCCCGTAGTCCGATGCAAAGATTAAGTTAAATAATATAAACCGCGTTTAAGTTATAATAATAATAATTATTATAAACCGTATTAAAGACTAGAGCATCCAGGAGTTAGAATTATAATAGAATAAATTTTCTACTTCCCAGAGCATTCTCACGTGTTGTTTCTGTACGTATCGCAACATGCACTATTCATGAGTAGCAAGAAGGGACATGTTCACATGTCAATAGGTATAAATTCAACATGTTGTGGCGATGTTACACGTGCAATCCGCAAATGTAATGTAATAGAAGTTTAAAGGAGGTGAACGTAAAACTCTTACAAAAATGTTCTTTTTAACAGAGTTAACTAGAGACTTGTGGGGGTTTTGCCATAGTCACCGCGCTTCACTGTGTGTGGTAAATTCGCAGAAAGATGCTGTTTCCCATCTCCTGCTTAGTATCCCTTAGTCGCCTTCTACGACACCCACGGGAAGAGAAGACGTGGTGATATTCGTAGCCGGCACCACACAGCACAAGTCTGGGCAAAAGGAGTGTAAGCCGCCCACCACCAAGTGGACTGACGACTTGAAGAAGACGGCGGGTAACCGCTGGATTTAGATAGCTCAGGACCGGTCGGAGTGACGCCGATTAGGGGAGGCCTATGTCCAGCCGTGGACTCTCAGGCAGACATTAAGACTAATAGATACATATAGAAAACGAGCATGCAGAAGTGGTCACTGCTACCCATGAACATTTGTTACCAACTCCGCATTAAACTTGAAGTAAATTACAGATGAGTTACTACTTATGACTGAGATGGTAGCCTCGATTTCAAGTTAGCTGGCATCCACGTCTTTTCAATGAAATGCAATGGTTTACGTTAGAAATTGGTATGACGACGACACCTTCCTGGGAAAATCATAGTGTATTAATGGCATTTAGCACTCACCATTATATAGACTTCATACTCATTCGCTTCTTCTATAATATAAAAAAAAATATTCCACGATAATTTTAATAATATAAATAATATGTGTGTCAATCTTCTGTCCTCCTGTAGTTCCAGAAACAGAATAGAACTGCGGCTACAATCTTGCCTGTCGTAAGAGGTGACTAATAGGGCTTCCGGGGTTGCGAGCAGCAAGACTAGGAGCTCAAAAATAAAAGACGTAGGAGCTCTATAACAAAAAATAAAGTTAGCCTGTCTTTATTATATAACACTCTTGCTTTACATTATATTTAAAATGGCGACTAAAGATGTCAAGTATCCTTTTTACAAGAGCCTTGACAATTAGTTTCAGCTCTTGACGCGAAATAAAGACGTGTTCAAGAGTTTTATAATCAACCCGAAAAAGTGTGTCATAAAAGTAAAATGTCTCTCAAGTCTAGTATAACAGGTTATATAAGTACATAATATATATTACACGAATTATACTATTATGTAGTTACGTATGTATTTCTACATTTCAGACTAATAGTTGAAATTCTCGATAGAGAGGTCCGTGGGTAAAATTTCAGATAAATCTCGATGATTTTCCTGAAATTATATTATTAGAAATTAATCATCTTTGTTTAATTTTGAAGGAAAACTTCCTATTTTTAACCGACTTCCAAAAGGAGGAGGTACTCAATTCGTCTGTATTTTTTTTTTGTTTTTTTTTTTTTATGTTTGATACATCGAAATGAATGGTTAGAGTGTACCGATTTTGACATTTTTTTTTAATTTGAAAGGTGTTGCTTACAGTTGGGTC
>DWNE01003199.1:0-17151 GCA_018249875.1 Cecropterus toxeus | reverse complement strand
TTCTACTGATTCCGATAATGTATCTAACTAAATTTCGATAAAAATGTCAGATACGTCTTTTTTTCTTATGACGGCAGAACTGTCTGACGCAGTCGGGTAAATATATGAATTTACTTCAATTCATTACGCGCCGTCATTTCATTAAGCGCCGTCATATTCAATATACTCCATATTAGTCTGACTACACATACGTAGGACAGTATAGCAAAGTAGTCTTACATCACTTTACACTAACATTATAAATACGAAAGTTTGTGAGTGTGTGTGTTTGTTACTTCTTCACGTCTAAACGGCTGGAGCGATTTTAATAAAATTTGGTATGAAGTTAGCTGATACGAAATATGAATCCACCTTGGATTAACATATAGGCTACATTTTTCTACGTTAAAATATCTTATCCTCATGGGAAAATTGATGAAAATGTATTCGCGGATAATGTATGAGGAACCTTCTACATAACTTTTTTATTAAAAATGAAAATAGTCATTATTTTTAATGTTAAAACCCAATTTATTTTCGTAATAAACCGCGGGTAACACCGCGGGGTGCAAATAGTTACAAATAAAAACTTTTGATGATAAAAAGTTGCAGTTCATTCACAAAACGACACCTTATTCAAACAATAGAACAGTTCGTTGAAATGTCGCCACCTGGCACTTGTTGATGGTGTGTTGGGTTTCTGACATTGTACTTTATTGATTACATCGTAACACGATCGCGTGCTGACACATCACATAAACTTTAATTATACATACTTATATTTCAAGTAACGTAGTTTCTTTTATACGTGTTCGTTTGTTACTCATGTCGTAAATTGTAAACCTATCCAGTCATGATTGTTTGAGCTGTGTTAATAACCAGTTTTATAAATAACATTCAAGTCGTCTGTAATAATAAAACGCTTTCAACTGCTATTTCCTAAGCTCATTCGCAAAATCGTAAATGCATTCTTAATATATTTGTATGTCTGTGAGGGTCTCTACAAACAAATGTTTACAAAACGTACTCTTGGTGTAATCTTAATAATAACTTATATGTATAATCAGTCTATTTAAAGATAGAAGTTGAAATCGTCTATGGAATTGCGTCTACCCTTTGTTCTCTACCACAGAGAACATAGAAGTAGGATCTACTAGGATCTAGAGAGATGGATTAGTTGCACAGTTTTTATTATAACAAGTTTATAAGTTTTAAAACTTTATAGGGAATTACTTCTCGATAACATTGAAAAAAAAGGCTATCAATCGTCCATAGAATTCAAAATAATAGTCCTATCTATAGTACGAGTACAATTCACTTGCTATAGACAGCAATATCGATCGATGCACTGCTGCCTGTGCTCTATTATTAGATAAATAACGGCAGATGCAGTATTCCTATAATCGCATATAATAATAAAATTGCATAATTGATGCAATTTGCTGAGGTTCAGGGCGTGCGCCGATACGAGAGGACTATTAGAGATAATTTTCTCCCATTACTGCGGGCGAACGCGTAGGCCGCGTATAAATAGCGGCGAGCTAAAAATAAAACTATGTCATGTTTATAGACTTGCAAGAGCTGAAATGTCTTCAGTGCCTGACTTATACATTTTAATTAGATTTTAATATCTTATGTTATCTTAAAGTTAATTTATTTTACAATTCAAAAGAAGTAAATTATGAAAAGATGAATGAACAATATCCCGTGGGTTTGGCGTTTGGTTGATCAATAATTGCCAATTGTCCGAAAACTGGTATTTTGTCCAAAGATTGATATAAAATATTGCGATGCATTGGCGAGATTGCAGTGATGGTGACCGTTTTTCAACAGGCAGCCCATCTTTCTTGTCAGCCTTAGTAATTCATACAAAATATTATAATAGCCTTAGTAATTAAAAAAATATCTTTTCAGCATGGATTATGCATATAATGAAGAATCGAACTTGGCAGAAAAATGAAAGAATCTATAAGTAGGTATATGTAAAGATATAGCACAGCGTCGAGTCGCGACTTGTCTCAAGTTATGATATTTTGTCTAGTCGTACAAATCCGATATTCAATTTTCATTCGTATCATTCTTCAGTAAAAACGCTGATCGTAAAACAGCGCAATAAATTCATTTGTGTGAAACAAAATTCAACGTTGGAGATAGTTAGTACTCTTTGGTCATGCATACTACAATATAAAATAAGACAAACACTTGCTATTTAACCTCCTTAGTAATGTATCAGAAAACCCTTAATTTATAAGTTTATACATCCCAAAATAAACCTATTTTCTAAATTTCAGGGTTTTAGCTGCACTAGTCTTAGCTCGGTGATGATTAGCCAAGAATTAAGTATTCTTTCGCGTTCCTATAAAGATAATATCCTGCAACTGAAACCAGAAGAGACCCTTAAAATAATTAACATTTCCACCCGCCTCGTTATATATCGGTACCTATTTTCAAATTTCGTCACGAATATTCACTTTATTATCATCAAAGCGACACATACATGACATAACGTTGGAGATGAGAGATGAGTTAACGTGTTTGCGCCGCACGATGCTCGCGTAATCTTTATGGCCGCTCGTAAAGATAATACACCGGCTAACACAGGTGGTCTCGGATTACGCCACTTATAATAATCCTCCACGGGATAGATAGACATTTTTTTGTTTTGTGACTTATACGTAATCTCATGTGATCCCTGTGGGTTTTTCTATACGAAGCACTCGACAAGGATATTATTTTATTTCAGTAAAATATGTTTTTTTTCATCCGTTCCTGGCATGGGATGAACTTACAACTCATGTTTAAGTTGGTACATGCTTTTGACTCGGAGGGGCCGCCGCCACATCGATTTCTACCTGTTATAAGGTGTTAATCAATGCTTTTCGGTCCCGACCCGGTGGTCTAAGAAAACATGCTGTTACTGACAGTTTGTAAGTTACCCCGTTGCCGACTAAAAAATTAAATGACCTTTTATCTGCTTTGAAGGGTCGGATAAAATAGGGTACTGCTAAACCTGTATTCTACTTAGGATTAAATACATACGTCTATGGGCGGCACTAATCATTTTAGATTTCATTTATTAATTTTTGAAAGTTCATTTTGTTAAATAATAGGCCATATTGGTCGTTAAAGTTACAGAATTTCCAAACATATTGAGCCTAAACTACTAAAAGGACGACCGACATCGAGCTGGCAGCGTGTTTCTAAATTAATTTGAAACGATTATTGTCTGTTTATGAGCCTATCTTTCCTTTTATCTTGCAGAAAAGAGGAGGAGGAGGAATAAACACGTAGTTTTACTAATATCTCTACACTCATATACGGTTCTATAATGTAAAACATTTTGATAAATAATTTTTAAAAAGGACATTCTAGTAAAATTACTTAAAGAATATTATAAGATATACAGGACATGTTTTTAGAAAACCACATTATGTACACCAAAATATCAGTTACAGCTCCAATAAGAGCTGAGACGATGAGGTTTAAAGTTGAAAAGCATTCAACGAACATAAAAAAAAAAAACATAATACAACAGAAAAAACACTAAACGAAAAAGATAAAGGCAATCTTTTTTAATACTTCATTATATGAATTTAAGCTACAAACATCCCAATAAATAGACTTAGTCACGGATGGTACCTACTCAAACGTGTAACGGACCCCTTCGTAGTGTTGAAATCGTGAATTCATGGTAGATTAGTTTAATAATAGGGGTGACTACCCTCGGGGTACGTAGCACATCATCATGCACTTTCGGCGCCGCCGCGTGCAGATAAGCCGGATATATATATTCGCTTTACATTTTAATTAAATTCGTCAATGAAGCGAAGCAAATGCTGCATTGTAGAAACCTATTATAACGAAATTAAGTAAATCTGATTAAAAGTTGTTTATTTCACTACGAAATATTCTAAATAGCCCCGTCCAAAACGGAAGAAGGAATACGAAGAATAAAAAAATATTAACTAATACCTGCGGCTCCGCCCGCAAGGACTGCTTACCATAATGTTTAACCTGCATATGTGTTAATCATAGTTATTTAATTTTCTATCCATATTTGTTCAGCCGATTCATTTAACATCTATCTAGCCATTTATAATATAAGATAATAATATAAGATAGAATAAGATAAAATGAAAGACAAAATGAAGTGATGATGAAATAGAAATGCCAATGAAAGTGAATGTAAATGTACCTTCTTCCTCTATGAATCGTCTAAAAGTTTATTAATTTATTAGTGAAATTTGGTATAAGCAAGTCATCCACTTCACAATATAATTGTACTCGTAGATAGGTTTGCATTTTGTAAATAACTTGTGAGTGCAAAAATTTTTGTTACGCGAAATATGATTACATCTCTTAGCGAAAAAAATGGCGACGAAAATCATAGCATAAACTATAAATGTAGGGATCGCAGTAAATGTAAAATGAGATTCGCGACATGGCCCATGGAAGTCACGCCAGATTAGGTTGATCTCCGGCGGACACGCGCCCTCACGCAGGAGCGCTGTAGGGTTTGTATAATAATTAATATATAATATCAATAAGCACCTCCCCTATCTCATTTACGAGAATATGCATGCGCAGAAACATAGATAAAAATCAATTGTTGTCTTATTACACTGTCTTCTACACCAGCGATCAGCAACGCTTTAGCTGCAAGGGCCATATTTAAATGAAGCATTTGGCGAAAGGAAATATCATTATACATACATATATAGTTACATACATAGTTTCCTTGACATGATATAGCGAAGTGTGTTGAGCGCCGACTTTGGGACTATGAACTACTGTTTATGTACTTAACCAATATATATTTAAATTATTTTAAGTATTTTGTGGCATGGAAGTCGGTAATATTTTTTGTTTTATTTACGAGTAAATGTATATGTAATACTGGTCATTAATTAATAAAAATATCGCGGGTCGCAAGAAGGTGACTATCGGGACGCGGGTGCTGACCCCTGTTCTTCAGTGAGACTCTTATAAGGCAATATATATACATATATAAAGTAGAACTTCTTGTTTCAGATATCGATGATTATTTTAAATATTTCATACTAATTCACGTTTTACATTTTCATGCCTCTACATTGATTGAGGTCCAAAAAGAAACGAATATGTTGATATACTTTGGTTTTGATTTGATTGATTGAGGACACGGTACGGTGTTACGATAGTCCTCTGACAACAGTCAGAATACCAACAGTCTTAAAGATTACAAATATAATTAGGTTTCTCTCGTAATTATATCTCATATTAAAACAGCCAAGTTAGTGAATAAAAAAGGAAATATGCAGACGAAATCACACTTAAATAAGCACATGAGTTGAAGTCTGAGTTTGCTACAACTATGTAGTTTCAAAAGTCATATGTCTTGATGAAATTTGACATTGTTTGAGTGTACTGTAGTCATGACATGACTGTGAAAAGTTTTGAACAATTGAAATTCAGCGTTTGCGATCATAAGTCTAGTAAATTATTACACGATTTATTATCGAGTTGACATAAATAAGAACTACGAATTCATCGAAGTGCATTGATCATTCTAAGACTGCCGAAATTTTCCTTTGGTTAATTAGTAGTTAAAATGTAGCTATGAATTGTGGTTGGTAGCTAATCCCTCTTTAAACCCCCTACTAAATAGTGGAGTTAGAAACATCTTTCCAAGGATTTACCGAGAATCACCTTTGAAATCAGAATAACTACCCACAACTATTACAAACGCAACGTGGCACATGCGAATCAAAAAAGGCATGTGTTGGCTTTTTCGAGCCCCAATTGTAGCTTTAGCTATATTTTCCTTATTGGTTTATGTCTATACAAGCTTTGTCTTATGTCTTCAACTCATAGTATTTTGGCTTTAGCGCCACAGCGTAGAAAGTAGTTCATTGTTGTCATTGTTAATAATGTTATTTTTAGAGGACAGGGAATTTGCATGTTATAATGTTATTTATCTTGTATTGGCAAACCATGTCTGTATATAGTCTTATTGTTTAAGATTGCATCCGAATGCTGTTTCTTTTAAATATATCGTATATGTGAACTTGAGATAAAATTTCTGCTTTATAAAGTTTCGGTTATCGATGTCGGCGGGTGGCAGCGACCCTTTGATATCAGTTGGACTGTATGTCTGTTTTCCTACGTCGATATTATAAAAAAAAAACGAAAATAATTAAAATTATAATTAATCTCGTAAACGATATCTGTGAGAGTATGTGGAAGTAACATCGGAACTGGGGTAAAGCCGTACAGTTTAAATTGTGGACTAAATTGACCACATTTATAAAATTGGCGATTTCATATACAATGCCATGAAAATTAAGTACGTACTTGATACAACGATTTTTATAAAGATGTCCTAATTCGGCTACAATCGACCGAATTTACACCAGCTCCGATATAATCCAAACTCACCTTATTATATAGGTTTACGGACACACACGAGTGTATACAAACACACTAACTGGTGACAACTATAAATAAATGAGGTTGATTTCCGCACGACCCTACAGCACTGTACATCGCAGTTATTTAAGTTACTTTACGTAATTTACTTCACGACATAGACAATTTATTTCCTAACATCGATCTTGTAGGCGGTAATGATATCTTCGCGTCTTGTTTTATTTACCGCTGTGAATAGGTTAAGTAGCGGGAATGTAGTTAAGATTTCCCATTATGAGCCAAAGTACGAATTTCATGTCAGTTTTAACCGATGAGGTTTTGTAAATGTTGGTTTTGGGAACAGAACAATGAGTATTCTTGATTATTTATCTTTTTTTATAATTTTTAACATTTCACGTAGTTTGTTTTACATAGGCATATAAACTAGGTAAGTATAAGTACATGTATTGCATCAGAAATATCATTAGAGATTGTTTAGTTTATTATTAAATTGATAAAAAACTTTGAAATGTCTATTACAAAAGAAAGGCAATCTATTAATGTTAAAACATTAATTAACATTAATTAAGGCAAATTAATGTTCCGTATCGATTTCATTTCATGGCAAGATTTATGAAATTTAAAGATCGTTTTGCGGAATGGTCCGCAACAAGCTAATTTAATATAATCAATTAAATGTAACTTTTAATTGATGTAACCAGGAGGTCTCAAGAGTCCCCGGTACCAATCTGGCGCTGGATTTGGTATTTCAATATCTTGTTCAGGGACAATAATTGATTCGTACTTGAGACGGTTGTTTCATATTAAAGTGTTACTGAACTTATCGTTTCTTTTATCAGAATGAAATAGCAAACAAACAAGCAGTCCACCTGATTCTTCATATAAAACAAGTGTACTATTTGAAGTCGATTACAGATACGTTTCTACTCCTGATGCCTAAGATCGTCTTAATTTCTCAAATATAAGTGAGCCGGCAATCACACCCTTCCACCAAAACATAAGAATTGCTCGTCCCTAGAAATAGCTGTAGGGTGGTACCTCCCCAGTCAAACTACATTGGTTCTACCTCCTAGTAAATTGGGTTCTTGGTAAGTAGGTCTCGTATTGAATCACAATCTCCATCATACAATGTTTGACTATAACTTCTTCGTAATTCGAAACTTGAGTAACGGTAAGTGGTACATTAAAGAATGAATCGTTTTGGTTTTAGTGTTGGCCAACATATTCATAAGTAGAAACATGCAAACTGCAGTTATGTCGAATTCGTTGAAGGTCGTTCAATTTATGTAGGTGCAGCCCAATGTGTGTCTCATTTCAGACAGCGAAGTTGCTCTGAATGTATTTAAACTGATAACGAAAACTAATTTAAACACTAGGTGTTAAAAAAGTACCTAAACCATAGTAATGGTTCAATAGACAAATACTTAATTATTTTTCACGAAGTGTTAGCTCTATCTATACCTATTACACTGTGTAGACTAAGACGAAGCAAACATCAGCCATTACGATCTCGTTATAAAAAGTTCTATCTTTGAATGCATTGTTTGTGTTATCTTACATCTCTTTTGGTTTACATTAAACAGTTGAATTACTGGTCAGTAGCGATAGTTGAATTGTTTATTTACATAGCGCGAAGTGTAAATGCCCTCTTCATAAGATCTGGTAAGTGTCGCTCGTGCGGTAGAGACACCGATTTTCCGTCTATTCGTACTATCTTTATTGCTACTTCTACTAGTCTGGTAAATTACTAAAAACAAACTTTCTTTAAATATAAACATCATCTTTGATAAAATTAAAGAGTGCTTTAGTTAGTCTAGACTAGTTTACAGAAAATAAAGTTTCATTTAATGAGGTCTGAAGTTGTTATTTTGATATCAAAAAATATTGTACCTTAAATGAATTGGTGACGTGGATAATACTCAGCTACAGCAATCATTTAAGGTTATGGATCTTTTTGTGATCTGGGGAAAAGAGAGCGTATGTGTCTTTCGGACTAAAACTCCGCGGTGTTCTTCTGCGCGTTCTGTGCTGCTCGTGAGAAAAAGTTATAATTGCGGCAAGATAACGACGGCCGGCGTGGGCGTGGGCCGGCGTAGAAGAGGAACTTCATATACGACAAACTCAAACACTAATGGCGAAATTGGATTTATCTGAACCTGTCTCCGTGGATCTGTATTTGTATCTGTACGCTATCATCGAAAGCTACTTACCGGCGTTTCATGCGCCTGGGACGAAGCGGCTGGGAAGATGCATCAAATTACCTGGCTCTCCACACCACCTACTTCGCATCAGGATCGCACCGCTTGCCACGGTCTGTCACTTCCAACCATTACTAAGGTCTTAGTTGAAACATTTCATGTAAATGTATCTTTTTTACCACAACAAACACCACGGTGTATCCGGAGAAACACGAAGGAAACCTTTATGACATAGTCTTGCAAAAAGACAGGCAGTTTTAAATAGTTTATTATTAATGCTTAACAAAAACTTTATCGATATGTTAACAAACCAGTGAAACATTAATTCTTGTTCTTGTATTTGATGACAGGCATCATTTTCACCTCCATATCAACATATCCTGAAGTTATCACCAGGCCTTTGTAGGTAGCATTGAAAAACATACGACCTTTTTCAAACGGAAAAACTTGTGGCAGTTTTGTTACTGGTACTGATATATTTCTAAGACAATAAATTGCCTGAAAATGAAATAAAATAATGTTCAATGTTACAGTGGTCTATCCGAAATGTTTTTTTGTGGATTGTAAGGATTTTAACTGATTTATTTAAAGAGATTTATTTTTTTAACATTGAAGTAATAAACGAGCGTTCAGTCAATCTGATGACAAGTGGACACTGCCGCTTATGGATGTAAGCAACTCCAAGCGAGATAGGTTTCACATTTACACAATAAGGGATACGTTGGCCTAGGTTGGTGGCCTCACTTTAAGTTAGTAGGTGTAAGACAGCCGACATCCATTCCCTTTTATCAAAACTGTATAACACTAGATATAGTGTATCGGTGGTAACAATTTGTGGTGAAATATGTTTAAGATATGTCTATGATTACAATCAGCAGTAGCAGCAACGAACTTCTTCCGGAGGTATTCCCGGAGCGCTATGATATGGGGTACTTCAATAAGGGTGTGAAAAGAGCTTTCCTTCAAAGTCGGCGATGCATTGGCGACTTCTCTGGTGCTGCAAATGTCGATAGGCGACGGTGACTACTTTCCATCAGGTGGCCCGTATGCCTCATCGTTAGGTTTAAGTATAAAAAAACGAATAGAGTACGTATAAATTCTGATGTTTGGATTGTCTTTTTTATCAGACTGAAGTAGCAGCATGTAGTCATGCTTGCACCTGAGGGTAAGTGGTCACTGTCGCCCATGGATACTATCTGAAGTCGATTACAAATGCGTTGCTACTCTCGAGGACTAGGATTTTCGTCTCAAATACAAGTCAGCAGGCAACCTCACCCTCCCACCACAAATACTGCTTCACGCTAGAAATACACCCGGTCGAACTACACTGGTTCTACTAGTTCATTGGTTCTACCTAGTTAACCTTCTGGTTGTCTGACATAATTTTATCAAATTAAAACTCTAATATTGTATAATATGGGTCGAACGTTAGTTACGTAGTCCCTTACTTTTAAAGATAAAAAATATTTTTTTAAATAGTACTAGATCAGATTTAAAATTATATCTAATCTTTTATGCAAAATTAATTGGTAAAAGACAACAATATATTATAATGTTACTCACTGGCTCCTCGTGGCAAATATTCAAATCTGGTTCAATACGTGCAAGTGGTATTGAAATGTCTTTTGTCTTATATACTTGGTTGTTCACAAACCGTAAGAAATCACATAACTTGAAATGTATCTGCACGAAAGACGGCCTGTAGTCGTTGCTTAGGAACTCGAAAAATTTTAACCAGATCTACAACATATCGCAAATGGCGGTAAATGTTAATTCTGCTTTGTGAATAAACCAGATTCAAAATATGTGTATTTTGATTATAATAAAACATTTATCGCAACACTACTTTAGTACGCATTTTTGGCCTAATCTCTTGTTTTGGTGTTATGACCTGGGCGGCAAGATCAACCGATTTAACTGTTCCTAACTCCATTTTGAGGGGTCGAAAAACATGAAACTAACACGACCTATAAGCAATACTGAATTCTTCGTTAAAAAAGAAAAGACATAGATGGGGTGACAACTTCGCGCCATCGTATATATTTATGATTCAAATTAATTATGTGAATGAAACGTGATAAAAAATCTATTGCCTACCACCATTTTTAATCATAAACTAGTTAGAAAATTCGCTACGTTACTTTTGATATCGATTTTTTTAATTATCTTCTGAGCGAATCTTAGAGACTAGACTTAAGTTGTTAATTTTGAAAATAGTGACACGCGGGCACAGTTTCATGAAAATATTACGGTGTGCCCAATATATTGTGTCGCTTGCCAACAATGGCACGCGTGCCATCCGTTGCCACTTTGTACTAGGCCACTACTGCACATTTAGATAAATAGCGCTTCAATATTTTTTTATAAAAATAACGGTATAAAATAACTTACCATTATATTGTTATCGACATCCATATGAGCTTCTATGCAAGTACCTAAATAATGCAATGGATCGCGCCGACCAACTCGCGTCGATGTGATATTATATATTTTAAAATATTTAGGATTTTCGTAGGTTATATATGGACGTTCAAAATTCATAAACACGATCTGTAAATCAAATAAAAAGGATAGTATAATTATTTGATCACAAATGCATTGTCACTCCTAATATTTATAAGTCAACCGGCATCAGATGTTTCTAGCGACAAGTAAAAATTGCTAGAAACAGGTATAGCGGCGGTACCTACTCAATCGTATACATCAATCATACTGATTTTACCACCAGTAAAATTGTACTAAATATATGATATTATAAAAACTCACTCTTTTATTGGACTCGGCTAAATATACAGTGAACACTATGAAGAGTATTCTACATAGAAGAAACATTGTAAATGAATAACAAAGATGTGTTTATTGAAACAGCGTCTAAACGTAAAAACCTCAATAAAGCCTATACTAATTGTAATAAATATATATGGATCATTTACATTTAATATAATAAGAGGAAATAGCTTTTCGACTAATTGCCTAAAGCGAAGTTCACTGTTGAGTCTGTACTAGAACCACTGTATTCTACTGATGATGATATCATAACGCGAAAGTTGTCGAGGGTCGATGAATCGATGGTTACTCAATCAAGTCACAACGTCTGAATGGATCTGGATGTAATTTGGCACAGAGATAGTTTACAAACTGTATTTAGTTTACTGTATGTATTTATTTTATATGTATGTTCACCGATTTCTTCCCCATTTGTAAAACGATTGTCGAATTCATTATTTTATTTAAAGAGTATACTCCTAACGTGGTCCCATTGACACAAAGTCAGGATCTGATGTTGGAGTCCCAGGGCAAGTGAGGGCAACGCTCAAATGTTAAAGGCATTAACAATGCAGACATTTGCATATGCATTACTAAAAATCGTGTTTTTTTAAAAAGTAGACTAACAGTTAAAGACTTTTATGTCACAAAAAAGGAAAAAAAATAATTAAAATGTTGGTTTAGTTCATACATAGTACATAGGTCTAAAGTCAGATTTCTTACCATACCTTCCGAAAGGATATAGTTTCATCATCGTGATGTAGCGAAATATATTGAACGTCGACTTCGGTACTATATGCTATGTGCTGTGTATGTACTAAACCAAAATATGTTTAGATTATTTTTTACTTTTTGTGACACAGAAGTCGTTTTCTATTTTTTGTTAAAAATACCAAAATATTAAACTCGATACAAATGTTTCGTCACATATTTTTTGTCACAGATAAAATAAAGCTTACAACTAAGTCTTGTATATTCCCACATCAGTTCACACTTTTGCACTGGATCTGATCGGCTCTTTGCATCCAGCTAGTCCCGCTGCCCGGACGGACGCGTATCGTCGCGCCCCCTTGTACGTGTGTATGTAGCCGTATATATTGCCAATTTTAATACCAGTATTCTAAAAAAAATTAAAAATAATTTACTTAATGCCGTTTTCGAACATATATAATTCAGAAATTGCGTTACGCCTAATGTTCTTTTAATGGTAGAATAGATTTAGTATCAATTGCATGCAGTACCTATATGATTGTAACGATTACGTTGTGGTAGCACTATTAAATTATAATTATATGTATTAAAGAAAAGACTTTTTAACAAATATCAGAAACCATCTTCTTATTTTTTTTCACGACTTTCAGTGACATCCTCGTCGGCGTAATAACGTAACTGCGTAATAACGAAATACTTCGTAAAGACAGGAATACGACGTATAAGCTGATACAATTTAAATTTATACAATTCCATTGCTAGTTTTATTGCAGTAGATGCTTATTGCCTACTTGCTTAGGGTTCGGGGACGTGCAACATTAGGAGATTAGAAAAGTGGGCGGCTGTTTGTTCCTGGTACTTTCCGGTAGATGTCGAATCGGACTTTTAATTTTCGGAGAAAATCTTATAAGATTAATATGATGTGGAACGGAGAGATGAACTTTGCGATTGTTAGAGTACCTAACTCATGGACCTACTGGAATGACTTTAAGTGTTTTTTTTTTTAATTCACGTAGCGTATTTTTAATTTGGTATATTAATACTAAGTTTGTTTACAAAAAAGGCACATTTGACATGTACTATTACGATATTTGCGTGTGTAGTTATTTATATAATCTGATGTTCCCTGAATTTTGACCTTAATAACACTTCATTGTGGACTTGCATGGCTCCGGCAAAGGTTCCGACAGTCAATTACAGGCTCTGACCTATCTTTGTCATGTAAAGTAGATGGATGCAACCGGTAAATGCACTTAAAGTTAGCATCGCCTCTCAAACAAGTCTCAAGGCCTTGTTGACTACGCGGGTCAGCGCCTTTTAGCCTTTTGAATAATTAATAGTTCGAAGGTTGTGCTTGAAAGTCAGAGTTTAGGGTTAAAACGATTCTAAGTGTAAATAACAGTTTGTATGTAATTCTTGATAGCATTTGTGATTAACTTTTTCTTGAAAATATTTGTCCTTTTATGTTTTTGGAAAGTCCATAGAATGCAGAGTATTCATTTTTAATTTAGAAGAAACGTAAAAATGCGAATTGTTTGCCATTTCACGAAGACAATAAAGTACACATAGCCCCGCTCTTTATATAGATCTTCCACAATATGTGAAGTAACGTCAAGTAGTCAATAAGTAACGTCGAGCGCGGTTGGAAGCTGGACGGGAGGCTATTGGTCAAATTTCTAGCGCGCATGCGTGCTTCGGGGGCACCCTGAACGGTCGGACCGGTTGTTATCAAAGCAATCGTTATCGATCATCTTAAGATCTCATCTTAAGATCTTACAGGTGATTTGAAAACATTCGATATGGGTTGTCCACTAATTGATTAGCTCTTCACCAATACGTATTAGAAAAGCGTAATAGAGAATGCTCCTGGCATTGCCAGTAGAAAGCAGAGACTTGTACCCAGAAATTATACCATAGGTATTGCTGTCCTATGAAGAAATGTGAATAACACTAGAAGGTATTGTTGCCCTATGAAGAAATATGGTACAAGGCAGTTTTTTATTTGCTTTATCTTTATTATCCCATAAGTTAGCCAGTGCCACATTTACAGTTCGACCATGAGTGGCGAACGCTACGGCGTGGACCGCCGTGGGCGGCCGCCCCCGTATCGTAAAATCATCTCTGTAGATAACTTCATTTGACTGATACACTCTAAAGATTGTATGTAGTAGGACAGACGAGCAGGACTTTTAAGGTTTTTTATTTATTTTTATTAACCGAAGTACTATTTACAGTGACATATTAAAGTAATCTAAAACGTTGAGATAAGCCACTCATTTACGTTCGAGTTCATTTAAAATTTCCGTCTAATGATTATAAGCCTGCGTATGATGAACTTTATTTAGTACTTTTGAAGGTAGAATAGACCAGAAGCGTATTTTAATCGTTGACTTTATATTACTTTTGTATATTGTTTTTATCAAAATGAAGTAATAAACAAGCATGTAGTTTACCTGATACTAAGTGGTCACTGCCGCCCATGGACATCTGTAAGCAACTCCATATAGAACAGGGGTTCTATCTGAAGTCGATCACAGATGCATTCCTACTCTCGAGGACAGAGATGGTCGCCTTGTATATAGGTGTGGCGGTGGTACCACCCCGGTCGAACTACACTGGTTCTAACACCTGAATGTTTAAAAGTGTTTACATAATGCTTGAAACTCTATTTGCGCAAGGAATGAAGTTAAATAGCAATATTTTGGTTTTTGCCATGATTTACTAACTAAGAGTCACTATATTGATTATATACTTTATGCTACCAGTGTATTCCAGGCCTTAGCCGCGCTGGTATCTCAGCTGGGACTCTTGAGATTTTGTTAAGAGCCCTGGCGATCCCTTGACAGAGGCGATTGTGTTGCCAACAAAGCGTTTCCCCTTTACGTCCACGTGGACGCCATGCATCATGCTCGCGTTACACGTGTTTAACCTTTCAGTGCTTCACTTTATTACGAGCCCTAAACTAGAAATATGGCATAATAATACAAATTTATTACTTCAATTTATTTTAAGTACGCTAAGTGGATGGTTGTTGTTTGAGTAAAATTATGAGTAAAACTATGTAGTACTAGAAGATTATTTAAGATGTAATAAGGAAGTTTATTCTGCAAGGCTTATTTCTTTCCGTACCCAAAAGGTAAAAAAAGGTAAAAACGGTGCAGTTATAATAATAAGTGAGGGAGGCTCCCATACAATTTCCTATATGTTATTATAGCAAAGATAATGTTTATTTCTATAATTTATATCTTCATTGAGCGTATGTAAATTTAATTTTCATTAATTTCTTTTTTTTTAGTTGTTTGTTCTTCTGTTCTAACTTCGTATGTGTTAGTAATAAGTGGAAACTTCACTGATTTATGTATTATATCTTTTGTGTTTTTAGCCTTGTATATTGCATATCGTTTGTTTCCCAAATATAAATAAATAAATAAATAAACTGTAAAAAAAGATTAGAAAAGAAGGTACGTTACACAAAGTAAATATTAAAACATAATTTTACACTAATGTTTACGGTAAAGGAACGGAAACCGCGTATCTAGGACTCAGAAAAAGGGGTTGTTGTTAATTTACTTTTCAAACGAGAATTACTTAAACAGATAGAGATAGGATATATTATATAATCTAGTAGATGCTTGCTATATTAGGAACATTACGTGCCGGTATGAATTATGAATGATGATCTTCCAACACGGCTGAACCATCGGGAAATGTCAGAATTGGTAAATGATGGTGGATATTTATGAAGCGGAAAAATATACGCATATCTATCTGTGTGCTTATGTTATGAAGCTGCTTTGAATAGTTATCATTTTAAATAATAGTTGTATCTATTTGCAGATCCAAGAGCTTAGGGGTTCCAGCCTCTCCCCATCTAAGAGGAGATTTACGCTCCTCCCCTCCCCCAAACCTAAAAAGCAATATATTCTATACGAAGTCCAATTCTATAGGAAGGAGTCTACGTCATTAATTTTTGGAATGCACATCAAGCTTTCCGTTATACTGACGGGTATATATTTTTTAACACATGCCTTTTAATATTAAGGCTTCATATACAGTAAAAATCATTATGTAATATCATTTCGAGGCAATCACTTTGTAGAGTGTTCGCGAGGAACCGCCAGCGGTCACTAGCGTATCCAGTCTAGATTCAACGCAGGCTGTATTGAATGCATCCTAGAAATGTATCTGCGGATATTGGCCGCAAGGCGTGTTCGTGTATTGTGGTTTACAGTTATTACTTGATGGATCGTTACGGTATATTACGATACGATCGTTACGATATCCTTGTAAGGATAAAATGCAAAACGAAACGATTTTTCCATTATTTTTTTATCGCGTTATTAATCAGGTTATATAAATTGTACAGCAAATCATCGATAAATGTTTTTCAGTTCTTCGGTACATAACTAAAAAATGTTTATGGATTCTCCGAATTGCTAGAATTCTTTCCTATACCTTAACGTTAACCACGACCACTGTGTATTCTCAACTCACGCACAAGAAAGATTGCACAACGTTTTCAGAGGTAAAATTGATTCTGTCAAATTTCCCCTTATTAATAATCTCAGCTCATTATAAACAACTTACACGTAAAGCAGAGTCTTTGACCTAGTAAGGCACGATCCACATAATGGTGTCCTAGCTAGCTAACGAGGAAGACAAGTTGTCGTCGGAACCCGTTACCCCGACCGCGGGTATCAGAGCGCGGCGGGCACTGCGCGTAAAACCTCTTTTCCTCGACGCATCCCACAATAAGCACTTGTACGCAAATCATTCAATTATTATTAATGATTTTCTTGTCTAATCCAGTCGAGCTAGTTATTATTGTCTGATCGTTAATTTTACAGTTTTCCTTGACTACTTGTGGTGGTAATGTAAGTACAAAATAGTGTGTGCAGAGCGGTCATGCATGTTGAAATATATTTATTGTCATTGTCAAAACTGATATTTACAATTATGTTCCTTTTGTTTACATACTCGTCTATATTATCCTATTTCACAATGGCGTCTTCATTATACAATAAAACTTTTTAACAAAAAATAGAAACCGACTTCCATGTCACCAAAAAGCAATAAAATAATTTAAATA
>DWNE01003198.1:0-17154 GCA_018249875.1 Cecropterus toxeus | reverse complement strand
TAATAACTTAAGACAGAAGGCCCCTTAAGTAGGGGCTAAATAAATTAACCGACTTGGTATTACATGGATCTCACAACCTTTTACTGTAGAAAAACTGACTTGCGAGACTTGGTTTTTTTTACAGGATATTTTTGATGGCATATACTTTTACTGAAAAAAGTTTCAATGGAAATTATCAGTATTATTAATTATCCTTACATTATAAATTAAGATAAACTAATCACTGTGCAATCTATATATTAATAGGCAGTTATCGCCGTTTAGAACGTTTTTACCCGACTACGTCAGAGGGAGAGTAATATTGTTAGCGTATGAATTGTTCGTACCTATTCTAATACCTTGAGGTTAATATTTTGGCGAAAACTAAAAAAAAACCTTAAATTACATATATTTTATACAAAAAATAACCAACTGCTTAAAAACAATGAACGAAACTGAAGATAAACGACATAAGGCGGTCAGTTTTTTGTTTTAATATTTATACAATGCAAATTGTTTAAGAATAATCTCTGTAAGAAACCACGCACGTAAATTTGAAATATTTGTTTAAACTTTTGGTTCTATTATCTCTTGACATATGCACAACTTAAATGAAACTTCCAAAGGCTTTAATTTAACTTTAAGCTGCTAAGAATCACTTTCATTGTCTCAAACAAGTCTGGTATCAAAGTTCTCCAGATAGTTCCGGGACTTCCGTTTCCGGTCCCGACGGTCCCACGAATTAACAAGCTTTTCTGAAAGTTTCTTGTTTGCACTGAAATTTTGGAAATTTGAAATATATATTTTAAATTAAATTTAATAGCCAAAGTTCAATGCATCTATTGACGAAATGCCTCCTCTTTATTATGTATTTCTACTTCTTTATTCTTTAAGTTATGATTTTCTTTCTCTTTCATATATCTTTTATTTCTCTTGTTACTCATTGGCTGATGTATTTTACTTAGCAGGAATTAATTACATTACACTTTTACACTTCAATGTACTTGAAATAAAACTCATAATCCAATATGGGATTCTTGTTGAAGGCTTATAAAGCTATTAGTAAAGGATACTCTTAAGATAGATAAGTCTTCAAATAAAGAATATATAAAAACTATTAAATTTAATATAACAACAACATCCTTTTAACTTCTAAGAAAAATGATTATATGTATATTCCCCGGAATTTATCGCTTCAAGATATTGCGCGCCGCTCCGGGCCCGCGAATAAACTTGCATTTTAAACACTTTCAGCAATTTTCTCCACTGCCGCTGGTTTATGGTCTTGGAGAATATTATTAAAATTCCACTCCAAAATGTATTAACTTGAAGGGAATTTTCGGATGTTCGCTTTTTTCAGACAAACATCCGCTATCGCGATTTAGCAATTTGCGCAACATACCAAACGTTGTGGTAAAGATTACTTACGTTAAAATGAGAACTTGACTTCTGAAATAGTAGAAAATGTATTTTTTGATGTGAAACATCTATAGGCGCAGGTAATTTTTTTACTTTTTTATTTTTTTATTTAATTTATTTATAATCCAGACTACATCTAACATTACAGGATGTCCCAATACGATAGAGTAGTCAATAAAGAAATATATAAACAATTAAATTAATTTGTAAGATACTAAATTACAATCCAATGTCGAAATTATTTAAATACCAAAACAATAAATGTCATAATATGTCAAAGAATTAGTCAATATAATATTAGAATTTTCATCGCAGATTAACTCAAATTATGTCAATAAAATTCACAATAATTAAAATTACAAAAAAAAAATATATATATCAAAATTATGTACCATTTAAAATAATTAATTATAATTTGTAATAACGGTGAACAAGAAATCATCGTAGGTACTCATTTATATCGTACCGTATAAGGATATATTATCTCTGTAGAGGTTATATGGTAATTAAATGATACTAAATAACGTTAATATTTACTATTAAAACATATCAGTATTGAAATGTAAATTATGATTTTAGGTACTAAATGTAATATTACATTTGTTAAAGAGCTGTTGTGCGAAATGACATTGAAGTGCGTATTTATCTATAAACATACGCTCGTACTTGGTATATAACAATGAAATTCTCATAGTCATTTGCATATTTAACGATTAAATTTCCTTAATTTTGTCATCTATACAATATAAATATATGTTTAGCCTTGTAGTTAGCAGTATAAATTCAAAACTCTTATTCAAACTTGATTTTATAAGAATTCATTTTTAACATCGATAGCCTAAACTTCATTTAGAAGATGTTTTCTGTTGAGCAAAATCGACAAAAGAAACAACAAATGTGTGCATAAATAGAATCTTTTAAAAATAACTGGTAATATTGCTAAATTATAAAAAAAAAACGACAAATTTTATTGCCTTCAGTTTCAGTTCATTGTTTCTAAGCAATCGTTTTTTTGCTTTCATAATATATTTATTTATAATATATTTAATTTAACGCTTTTTTAATTTTTGACCATGGTCTACTTACTAGCGTTCATTTGATACCTTTTTTGGTAACGAGGGTAAACCTTGAAAAGGTACCGGACGCTGTGGGAGCGACGCCAGGTTATGTGGGATTTTTACCGCACTAAAAAACCCCGGTGGCGGTCCTCAGCGCTGCATGGAGTACTCCGGGATCTCCTTCGAGCGCGATACCTCTTTCGGGCTCTTTTCCGGTGAGCATTTACGCTTACCGTGTTATCAGGTGTTTACGACGGCATGCGACCACACTTTTCAGGGTTGTTAGCTGGGCGGTTTGAGCTCCCACTCTAGCCGAAACTAAATATACCTACGAGTACATTTAAACGTAACTCCCTTCGCTAGAAAGTTCATTAATCATGCAGAGATACCGGCGCGGCACTCGTTTACCCTTTTATGACGATAGCGCTTGAAATGAAAAAATCGTTCGGGAGGTATTCGTTCACGGATGTAACCTTTACCTGGGAAATTTTATTTTAGTGTCGAAATTCAAAGGGTCCTACGCATCATGTTCGTGTGTTGCTACTGCAGCCTGCACACTTGTAAATTTTTGATGAGTGGAAATTATTGTTAAAAGTAGAATTCTCATAGATTCGACTTTAAAACACGAATACAAACTCGCTGAGAGTTCGTTAGAATTTACCTCCTATGGGTTTTTTCCTACTCAATGATAAAAGCAGCGTCTCAATATTGTAACTAGACAGCTGTTATTACTATTGTAATAAGAAGTATATTGTAACTACAAATCCTCATAATACTTACTTAAAATTTCGTTAATTTTCAAACCAACTTTCAACTAATATTTAACCCGCTCAGGGGTAGTATTATATATGAATATTCTTTAGTGGGTGCCTGTTACAAAAAGTTACTTTTATTCTTTTGATGATGTCAGAAAAAGGAAATAATAATTAGTATTGAATAACTGAAACATTAAAATGGATTAGCATTGTTTATTTTGTTATATTGAACGCAATCTTTAAAACTAAAATTATAGTTACAAGAACTCACTGAAATAAACTTCATCGTGAACGAATTTTACCTCATTCATCCTCAATTAGATTAACCTATGCTTACGCTACGAAGGTATTTTTTACGCGCATCCAATCAAATCTCGCCTGCAATGAATTTGATTGACGCTCTGTAACGGGTGTTAGACAATTTCAAACCCATGTACCGAGTTGGTCGTAAACAATAAAGATATCTTGGCGTAAATCGATGTTATTTACGGCAACGTGATGAAATACATTTGCATTTTCCGCGTTAGTTTAAGGATGATGCTTACAACGTCATTGACTAATGTTTTCAGTGTTTTCTGTAGAAGACTGGATAGCGTCGTTTACCCTGGAATAACCTTTCTTCTTAAAAATATGAAGTAGCAAACGAGCAAGCAGCTCACCTGATGGTAAGTGGTTAGGTACTGCCGCCCATGGACATTTGTAAGCAACTTCATATAAAACAGAGGTTCTATCTGAAGTCGACCACAGATGCCTTGATACTCCCGAGGACTGAGATGGTCGCCTCATATAAAAATGAGCCGGCAACCACACCCTTCCACCGAAATGCAAGAACTAGATTGAAAATATTCATGGATGGCAGTGGCCACTTACCATCAGATGGACTGCACTTACCATCAGATTGACTGCATGCTCGTTTGCTTCTTTCATATTATTATTAAACAAAAAATATATAAGCTTGCTATATGAGATCTGCCACAAAAGTGTTGTTACCTTTGGATTAAGTTTGAATAACCCGGATAAGGATGTTTTCCTTAGTTTTCAAACCTGAATATCGCATTAATTGATTTTTTCTCCGGACTCATATACCAATTTTCATAGTAATAGGAAATTCAAACTTATTTGAAGATTTGCTAACTTCGTAAATCTTTGATATTTAGATGCATGATCTGAAGACACATAAAAAGAAATCTGCCATGAAAATTCACTAAATAATTTGCAAAAATAATTTATAGCGTTAATTCTATTGTGTTCATGCAGTCTACCTGATTACATCTACACTATAGACTTATGTAATTAACAATTGCCATTAAAATCATACCTGAGGAAGGGTTACAAATGCAACCTCTGCCTACCACCCGTGCCCTACCTCAAGGGGCTAAGTTTGAATACCTAGTATTAGGCTACCTCACCATGGTACAATTAAATAATTTATTCAATATATATATATATTTTTTAATTGTTGGTTTATTCGTCATCTTTTTTGATTTTTTTTCGTCATAAAAGAATTATAATAATAAAATTTCGTCATACATGTTGTTCCGTATTTTTTTTTATTCATATGTATACAATATACATACTAATTAATGATAACAAAAAAATTTGAATTGAAATAAACAGGCTCGTTCAAGGCCATCCTTTGGGAACGTTAATAAATGGACTCCATTACGAAGAAAAACAGGCGTGATTTTTTAATTTGTTTGTTATCTTCCTGCTATTCCCCGGGGATAAGGTCTATTTTCACGTAACGTTAACGAAGGGATAAACAAAAGCGATCGCGTGAATCAGTTTTTCAATACCGTTCTTTGAAAATAAAAATACGGAAAATTAAATGGGTAACTAGGTATGGAGGTGGCTTCCATTTAAAACGTTCTTAATAGTTTCCGAATAAGGTGGATGTGACATACCGATAGACGGACAGGCGGACGAACAGACAGACAGACATAACAAATCTAAAAGGGTTCCGATTTTTGCCATTTGGCCACGGAACCCTAAACAGACGGCTTAAACACTCATAGCCCCACACTAGGATTTTCTCGTGTCATGGGTGCCAATGACACTCAGAAAGACAAATACACCTAGACCCAGAATAGAAATCTAATTTTTTCATTCAGATGTCTGTCTGGACGGGGATCGAACCTGGAACCCAGTATGTGTCAGACCGGTATGGTGACTGTTCCACACTTCGGGTCGTCAAATTATTTAATTGTATATTTTTTAGTGTTGTTGCGTTTCGGTAGAAGGTTGTGGTGCCTCATTTTCAAATGAAGTGACCATATTAGTCCTGAGGTGTAGCAAGGCATCTGTGATTGACATCAGATTTGGTAGACTTCAGATCTGCTGGATTTGACATTAGACAATCCCTGAGACATCTACGGGAAGAGAGAAATGTTATTCAACACCGACACCAGCACTTCTAAATTAAAAAGATAAATATCTTAAAATATAAAAGATAAAACCTGGTGAAAATAAAAACATTATTCACGAAGCACCCTCTCCGTTATATCGCGGGGCGTCACTTATCTGGAGGGTAAATAATGAAAAACATCCCTTATAAATTAAATCCAGCCATTTGACCCGCGTTCCTAATGTCCTCTGATACCGCCTTTGTGGCTATACGGCATAATGGTGGTACAAAGGCTTTGTAAAAGAAATGTACAAAAAAATCCTATAATTATCAATTCATTACTCTCTCACTTCTGGACATATGGCTTATTAGCGAAAGGATGGAAGAAAGGAAGGCGAAAGGAAAGTTATAGTTTAGTTATGCCTGTTGCGGTAATGCAAGTGTCACAAGTTCAATGGTGTTACCTACACCAACTAAAAATCGTTAAAAAGATTAAATCAAAAAACCCGACTGCTGAAAACACTTTTTTTTTGTAAAAATAATATATTTAGATTGGTCTATTTATGGGTTTCAAATGAAAGCTTCATTTGGAACCCATATTGTCGTAAAAGTAAAAAGATTCGTCCCTTCCCCCTCCTTTTTCCTCAGTTTCCTGGCGCAATTTTTGAAAATTATAAAGCCCATGTCACTCTGCAAACTAAGACGATTTTAATGATATGTCACACGTCACAATCCGTCAAGCCGTTTGGGCTGTAGTGCGTGGCAAAAAAATGGACATACATACAAACAAACATACATACCCTCGTAAAACATTACGCTCCTTCTAACGTAGTTGGGTAAAAACCCCAGAAGCTTTCACTTCAAAATAAGAGTTCTGGTTGACGCTATATCTCTCTTGAATAACAATCTCTATGTCTCTAAGGTCTAAATATTCGTGCAGAAACATCACGAAACGTGAGTAATTCGATGCATTAAAAGAACCATTCTTCAGTAGAAATGTAGGTCATCGAATTGCATAGCGTATTCCTACACGATCGATAAATGAGACAATGAATGATACAATGGTAGAAATATAAGAATATTTAGTGTTATGTAAAGTCCAGGTCACCATCAACTAATTACTTTTGTTAGTACAAGCTCATTACGTTTCTTCAAAACAATCCTTTTTTTTACGTTTTCGACCAAATATTGCAATGCCCATTGCATTTTTACGTTTTTTGAAGTAAGAACTTCTTTAGGCGCATTAGAACTATTTGGGTGAATAAAAATCACGGAACTCGCGTAATCGTCATTGAACGCTTAAAATGTGCTACATATATTTTATTATTTTATTTTTAGAAAACACGCCTTCTACACTCATAGCCCCACTGCTGGAACGTACTTTGTGGCAGACCGGTATGGTGACCACTCCGACACGTGGGTCGTCAATGTATTTCTAAACAAGGCACATGAAAAAATTTACAGATTTCTTTTACCTTCAAGGTGCAGAAGAACTTACTGCTAAAGTTGTCTTTTTATATATTAGAGTAGCAAGTTAATTAAATTTCGTTGCTTTCGAATACTGGAACGATTAATAAAATTGTTTCAAAAACAACCGTCAAATAACCTTCGCGTCCAAACTTCGAAGGCTAGATCTATTTGTAGCCTGAATTAGCTGAAAGCTTTCGTTCCGAATGAATTAAATTTTGACTTTTTAAGAAACTAAATTAAGTAAGCAACAAATTGTTTCGATTTCGCTCGGTATAAGCTATTTGATAAGATTGGTATTAAGTCATTACATTAAACATTAGCTGAAGTACAAAACAGGTTTTACTCACGGTTAGCGAATAAAACCCTTTTTTTTTTTGTCACGGAGGTACATGAAAGTGTTAAGGGACTTCCGGATAGAAAATTAAATGTTAACCTCATATATGCCATCAAGTTATGAATCTTGCTATTTTTTAGCATTCTCTTTTTATTTAAAACTAGCTTTTGCCCGCGGTTTCGCTCGCGTTAAGAAGTATTAAAATTGACAAAGTTTCATACAAAGTTTCATTCTCTATTTTATCCCCTTAGGGGTAGAATTGATCAAAATCCTTTCTTAGCGGATGCCTACGTCATAACATCTACCTGTATGCCAAATTTCAGCCCGATCCGTCTAATGATTTAGGCTGTGCGTTGATAGGGCTTTATTTCAGTCAGTTTCCTTTGAGTTATATATATTTAGATGGAAGGTAAAACCAATGTAGTTCGACCGGGGAAATATCACCGTCACACTTATTTCTAGCTTGAAGCAGTTCTTGCGTTTCGGTGGAAAGGTGTCGTTGCCGGCGCACTTTTATATGAGGCTACCATCTCAGTACTCGGGAGTAGCAACGCATCTGTGGTCAACTACAAAGAGAACCCCTGTTCTATATGAAGTTGATTACAAATGTCCACTGGTTGTTGGTTGGTATATTGGTGTGCCTTATGATTAAATATATAAAAACTCTTCAGCTTAGAATGAACATCAAAGAATTGTGTGTCTAGAATTCCCATCCGATTCCCAATGGGAACTTAGGCGACTAATATTAGAAATCTCAACATAATTTACTTTTATGATATTAGGAATACATGACCGAAATCGGAAATCTAGATTCCGGATACATATCCGTAATCGACGCTAACGTATATTCCGGACGTGATCTTGTGGCCACATTATAACTTTTAGAATCGGGAATTTTATTGAAGTTTTAAGAAAACATGTTTTAAGATTCTCATTTTGCGGTCGTGATGTTATAACGATTACTATCACGACCGCAAAAAGAAAACCTTAAAACATGTTTCATGTGACATGGATATCTGTAATTAAAAGCGGATAAGATCAATCTAGTGAGTTCCGTGTTCGATCGCCGGCTAAACAGACACCTGAAAAATGAGCTTAGATTCTATTCTGGGCCTGGGTATTTGTGTGTGGGGGACTATTTTCTAGCTTCAATATGATACCCATATTGTCGTTATAGTAATTTCGTCCCTCCTCAGCCTCTATTTTCTTCTATTTCCAGGAGCCATTTTTTTTAAATGATATAGCCTTGTCACTTCCCAAACTGAGACGATTCTAATGATATGTCATATGTCACAATCCATCAAGCCGTTTGGGATGTAGCGCGTGTAAAAAATGGACATACAAACATACATACATACATATGCTCGAAAAACATTAGCTTGCTTCTTACGCAATTGGATAAAAATCTTCCAAAATTGAACAACGTCATTATTTCACTCATCTATTCCTTCCAACAGTAATAAAACTGTACAAATGTTCCTTTTAGTATAAGGATTTCATGACTGAAATCTGGAATAGATCCCATAAGATGTAGCGTATACGGTAATAGAGGCTAACATACAACTCGCACGTGATCTCATATTTTAGTTGTAAGTTTTAGGTTTTCAGGAAATTTTCAGGAATTTTACTTTTACGAAAATATCCGTCTTTAGTTTCAACAACTATAGCGTAGTGGTTCGAAATGAGGCTTTCAGGCAGATCGTAGAGCCAGTGTAATTCGACCGTGGCGTTACCAATGCCACACATATCTCTAGCATGAAGCAGTTCTTGAGCTTCGTTGGAAGGGTGTGGTTGCCGGCTAACTTAAATATGAGGCGACCATCTTAGCCCTCGGAAGTAGTAACGCATCTGATCGGCTTTAGATAGGATCTCTATTCAATATGAAGTTGCTTACAGATTTCCATGTCTGGCAGTAACCACTCACTATTACATCGACGACATGCTCGTTCGCTGCTTCAGACCATATTGGTCCTCGAGAGAACTAACGCATCTACAACTCAATTCATACAAACCCCTGTTTTATATGAAGTTACTTCTGGATGTTCATGGCTGGCAGCAACCACTTACAAAGAGGTGAACTGCATGCTCGTGTTCTAAACTAAGACTCAGCCATTCATGGCCATATATAACCAACTTCACGTAGAATAGAGATTCTACGTTAAGACAATACCAAATGCCATTCCTAAGAAATAAGTTACTTTCCCATTTTGGTTAGCCACACTCAACGAAATACACAATCTGCTTTTAGGAAGAGATGAAACGGTGACACCTCCTTAGTTGAACCGTTTTGGGTCTAGAACCTTGTAAATAGCTATAAAGCAGAAATAGTTATGACTTGGTGCCATGAAGGACCAACTTCGAAGTCTAACTGTTTGCATTTTTCTGTATGAGAGATTACGCTTAATTATTATAACGTATTTTGCACTGCACTGATCGCCCACAGTATATATTTTCTCAGGTGTAGGGTAAAAACACCCAGACTTAGAACATATATGTCTGGCCAAGGATTGAACCTGAACCCCTTAGCGTATCGGACTGGTGACCACACCACCGTGCAGGTCATCAGACTATCACCAAAAGCTTATTCTGAAACACGTACCTAGAAATAGAACAACATACACAATTTCAATAATATTAGACGAACAATGCAAAATACAAATACAATAAACGCAGCGAAATAAACCTCTTAGTACCGTAAATGTAGCGGTTTACGACAGGCGAAACCACTAACAACATACTATGCTACAAACGCTTCATATATTAGATTCAAAATTAACTTAGATATAACAGGATCAAACCTACTCTTAGAACGTTTACATACAGTTGCCTTTCCAACGCATCGACTAACTGTATAGTGTTCTGGCGTTTTGTAGCATACTTATCTTTTATTAAAACTCCTTTAATAAGATGTTTCTTTAAACATAATTGTTTGCGAGTTCTAAGCACCAATGATGCTTATTTTATTTGAGATGTGACTAAATTCGACTAAATTGACTGTTTTAGTAAGTGAAATTATCAAAGGTTTGTCTGTTGTATGATTTTTATGATTTTCTTAAAGACGACACATGAATCAGAGTTTTGTTTTGGTGTGCGTGTACGTATTCAAGTGTGTATAACTGAGTTAGTATTACGTGGTATTACTGAATGGATGGGTTTAAATAAATAGTGAAAAATGCCGTCACGGGAGGCCTGAAGATATAAAACAATGTGTTCGTGCAAGAAACATGCATAAAAGACAACATTGCGGCAGGAACAAAATAGAATAACGAAAATAACGCCATCTACGAACAGTACCCCGCGCTAAGTCGAACTAATATCGCAGCCTGCTTAGTTTTGTTCGATACTTAATAGTTTCGACAATGTATAACAGAAGCGGCTAAAATAAATAAATTCAAGCATCGCCATGCCAAAAACAGGTTTACCTATAGATGTTTCACATCAAAACTATTTATGTTTATGAGAAAAGTAGCAAACAAGACATCAATTGCCCTGAGGGTAGATGACTAATTCCGTCCATGGATACAGGAGATCTTACCCAGATAAGATTATAAACCTGAACTTGGCTGTTTCGCTATTTCAAGATGGCGACTATTTTAATGACGTCACTACACCCTTTGGTTTCAGGCTTTCATATTTCTATTTTACATAAAAAGCCAACGTTAAAATAATAGCAAACTTTTTGCCAAAAGACATTCAAAAACCGCATATCGTAAGTAGGTACTTACCCACGCCTATTTCTAGCGTGAAGCAGTCCTTGCGTTTCGGTGGAAGGGTGTGGTTGCCGGCTCAATTTATATGAGGCGACCATCTCAGTCCTCGGGAGTAGCAACGCATCTGTGGACGACTTCACATATAACCCCTGTTCTATATGAAGTTGCTTACAAATGTCAATGGGCGACAGGAACCACTTACTCGTTTATAAAAAAGCTGGGCTGCTTGCTCGTTTATAAAAAATCACATTTATAAAAAATATATAGATATATCAGTTTTACTTATTCAAATCCAGCGAAATTCAAGGCATGATACGATATATAATTTAATTTCACAAAAATTACACACTAATTAAGACTTTGGTCGTACAATTAAAAGAATTATGTCGATTTAACACGTAACTAAAACTTAGACTACGGGTTCATTGAACCGGAGCGAGTTGAAGGTCGGTGGAAGACAATGGTCGCTAATTCCCACGATGGTACAGACATACATAACTCAAAAGAGATCAAATTTCAACTCTATTCCGTCTCAAATAAGTTGAAAATTAATTGTATGCAAGTTCTTCGCACTGCAAGCAATTTCACGCTTCATGAAATCTACAAATAAAGGTTAATTTTGTTTAATTCCCGAATAGAAAACACAGGTTAGAGCGTTCCCATAAGCAGGTCTATCGTGATTGGGAATTTAAAGTTTTTGCGGATGGGAATTTGCGGGAATAACTCAACGGGAACCAGGAATTCCTGTTTGTCTGAATTTAGTTCCCATGTTAGAGGAAACTGTTTTTCTGAGCAGTAATAGTGTTTTCTACTTATCACCTTAAAGTAATACAACATTACATTTTTTATAACATATGATTAGAAACCAAACATAGGTATGTTTGAGTTCTCTTGATGTCGCCCAAGGATATTTGTAATAAATCCCGGACAAGATCCAAAAATCCTACTAAAGGTTGGGCCTAGTGCGTTAGTATTCCTAATCCTTGAGTTGGAACACTGCGGATAAATATATATCCTTACCACACCTTTTAGATCAGAACAGCTTAGCACTTAACACTTTGATAATTTAGAGGTTAATTTGACCGGGAATTTAATCAAGGACTTTTAGCATATCTAGTATGGCAACGGATCTTTTACACAGGTTGTCAAAAAAAAGTGATACATCATTTTAATGACCTGACGAAGCATATCCGGAAGACTTGACCTTCGAATCAAGTGGACATGTTCCCATGTAGCTTGCCTATTGTCCTGGACTTTTACAGTTAGCTACATAGCCTTGTTTGACCTTGATCCCCCGAATCTTGTCTTGGCAATTGATGACTCCCAACAAAAACTCCTGATTTCCCCCTTAAAGTCAGACGCTGGAAATTCAATCCTTAAACCTGTCTAAAGCAATTCCTACCACCCAGTGTGCTTATAAACTGTATCAGTGTATGAATGAGTAATGACGGAGTTCTGAGCCAACTTGGAGACTCCACTCAGCGTTGTTTGAATAACGCTCGTTTGCTCGTCAGACGGCAGAAGCACAAGTTATAAGTGACGGCGATTTATAGGTTTTGAAATTAAAATCCTAGCATTGAATGTACTACTTCAGATACGAACGTTTTAAGAATCAAGAGTTTAAAATTAAACACTCCTTAATAAATAAACTTAAATCAACTCAAAAATATTTTTTTAATTGGGCCTGAAATTAGCGCCTGTAGTTCCTGAAGTTAGTACCAGCAATTAGCGAATTATACCTATTTCTCTTGGTCATCGCATCACGCATTAACTGCTGGTTTAGTTTGTCCAGAGAAGGTTCTTAAAAAAGTAAAAAAGAAAAAACGTGCAGGAAAAAATAAAAAAAGCCTGGCCAGTATTAACGGTGTAAAATTTTATAATCCGCGCGCCGCGATCCACGTGGCCGAGCGGTCACCATACGGGTCTGACGCGCAGTGGGTCCCGGGTTCAATTCCCGGTCAGACAGAAATATGAGTGATAAGTTTAGATTTCTGTTCTGGGTCTGGATATTTGTGTATTCGTGTTTGTGTGTCCATGGCACCCACGACACGGGAGAAAATCCTAGAAAAAAAAAGAAAAAAAATCTTATGGCGTTTGACATGACTGTCAGTCTTGTCAATTCGAATTCAAAATTCTTAGTTAAGACAGGACAAAGTCAGGTCAGCTAGTATTAGTATAAATATATTTCTTCTATGCGGCTGAGTATAGAAAACACGTTTTTATTTACTTCACTTGGCAGTATATTACATAACGCCATCCACATTTCACCGTTCACACATTCCCACAAGACAATGACTGCTCGTGTGAATGGGAAACGTTAACGTCTCATACTGTCTAGATTATCATTTTAGGAAACTGTAGATAGTAACTATCTGTTATCTCTGTGAATACATATCGATGCATTGTTTGAATACGTAACTATATCGTTATCCATCACTCGTATTAAAAACGTGATAGATTTTTTTGGGTTCGACTCGAGAAGTTTTATTAAATAATGAATTAATTTTACTAAAAACTAAAACTCTTAAGCGTCTAGATTAGAAAAACAAACTAAGCCTTTAGTCCTATACTCATTTCTTAAAAGACTAGTTGAGTTGTGAGTCGGTAAAAATCCGTGAAGTCTTTTCAAAATCGCTATACCGATATCTGCCTAAAAATAGCAGCATTGCGATGTTCTAGTTCAAAGGGTGTAGTAAGGAGATATACTTATCCGAGGTGCTCCAACTTAGTCATCAAGAGTAGCGACGCATCTGTTATCTTCATATAGAACCCCTGTTCTATATGAAGTTGCTTACAAATGTCTATGGGCGGCAGTAGCCACTAACCATCAGGTGGTGGGTGGGTGGAATGCATGCTAGTTTGCTACTAAATCTGATAAAAATACACCTTATACGCTTTCTACACACAAAGTCCCCACACTAGATTTTTCTCCTGTGTCGTAGGTGCCATGGATACACAAACATCTAAACCTAGAACAGAATGGAAATTCAAAATTCCGATATCTGGCCGGAGATCAAACACGGAACTCACTAGACCGATCTTATCTGTTGATTACAGGTGTCCATGGGTGTAAGTGGTCACTTAGCATCAGGTGGACTACATGCTCGTTTGATACCTAAGTCTAAGTTTTCGAGCTGGATTTAAAAAATAGGATATTAATTACCGTGGTAAACGAGATCGAAGCGAACGTGGCCACGGGAATAAGCTAGTGTAACATAAATAAATTTAGAATTATTTATTAATAAATTAATATTTAATATTATTATAGTTTGTTTCATTAGCTTCTCTTTGCCTGCAGCGTTCACCTATAAATGTAATTGCACCTAGCGTTTCTATAAGTACTCATACGTTATGTTATTTTTTATGGTGTAAATTATGTTGGTGATCAATTAATAAATAAATCTAAAAGAAAGATGTCAACTTGATTAAGCCACCAGGATTTGACTACTATTAATTAATAACATTCTAAGCCTCTACATACACATCTATGTATCTATATTTAGATCTTATGACTTGTACCACAGTCAAATCACCACATAAAAGCTTGTGATTCGGTAAAAAGTCATTGATTTTGTATTGAGAGTAATTTGGGGAACAAAATGTGCTCCCACTTAGAGAAGAATTCCTGGGAATAATTCACTCCGTACAGAAGTCACGTTTCGTATCTTATTTATGCAAATGTATTTATTTCTCGACATTACGAAATTGGGAAGTGCGTGTGTTACTGAGCTTTTGTTTGCCTTTTGATTGTTAGGGCTTTTAAGCTTACTTACTTTAACGAGCTTTTATTTAAATTACTCTTACGTTTTCTGCACCACAATAATGGTTTTTTGATAAAATTTAGACATTTATTTTTGAAGCCTTTGTATTCTATGCTTATAGAAAGAAGATTTATTTGTAGATCGATTGCGAAGGCTTCACTAGCAAACCTATTTTTGCTTAAGCAGAAGTATTTTGTCTGTATTTTTGTCTGAACAGTGTGGTAAGGCAGTTGACATAAAAGGCATTGACATTGGCGACTAAAAGGGGCTTCCGGGGCTGCGGACGCCAAGAGAGGCTCGAACCGTCCAGCCAAGCGATCCCGGGAAGGAAGACGGCATGTGTGGTTGCTTGCCGTCGTAACATCTGAAGGCACGGTGAGCGGAAATGTTCACCAGTCGGTATGACCCCGAAAGGGGCATCGCGCTCGGAGGACTCCGGTTGTGTTCCGTTGGAGATACTGGAGTCTTCCGTGCAGCGCTGACTACGGCCACCGGGGGAGTTTTAGTGCGGTAAAAATTCCACATAACCTGGCGTTGCTCCAACAGCTTCGGGTACCTTTTGAAGGTTTCGCCCTCGTTACAAAAAAAAAGGTAGTATTGACATTAGATTTAGCTGTTAGTTTACATTCAGTTCTGGTATAGGTATTTGTCTTTATGTGTCCATGACTCACGTACAAACATACATTCATACAAACATTCATACATGCACTCATACATACATACTTACGCTCGGAAAACATTAACCCCCATCTGACGCATTCGGGTAAGATAACATTACGTTACTTCCTAATTTATGAAGCAGCAAACAAATGAATTAAACACAGATTTACAGCTCTTTTATAAGACTTCTGCCTTTTGTCATTATATTACACTTGTACTTCTGTACACGTAAAATATATTGACGCTAGATGGGATGTACGTAACCTCCATCCTAACAACTTGAATAGTTAAATATGCCGCTAATATATCAGTAACGTATTGTTCCAGTTAATTACTACTGCGGCCGAGTGTCACTAAACTTAGTTTAGGCAAGACTTTGATTCCGTGTTATGAAATTGAAAATTTAGTTATAAAATTGAAGTAGCAAACGAGCATGCAGTCCGCCTTTCGTTCTGACATTTATGAACGATTTCATATAGCGCAGGGGTTTTATGTGAAGTCGATCACAGATGCGTTGCTACTCTTGTGAACTAAAATGGTCGTTTCATACGTAAGTAAGCCAGCAACCACACCCTTCCACCGGAACGCTAGAAGTGTTTAACGCTAGAATTAGATGTGGCGGTGGTACCTTCCCGGTTGAACTACACTGGTTCTATCGCCTATCAAATATTTGAAAGTAATATTTTTAAATACGTAAAAATATTTTTTATTAGTGGCAATACTTCAACACCATTACAATTATATGAATTACAATTAAAAACCAGTTTTAAACTCATCCAAGGCATTCCCACGGCTAAGAGATCACCAACCGGAACGGTCGTATAAGAAATGAAGTTATGGCGTACATTAATACCCTATCCACAAAAACGTGTATAAATTGGTTTCTTTTACACTTGTGCTCATCCATGACTTTATGAAAACCCATTCGATCGAGTTATTGCGTTTGTCTGTGCGTATTGATGTATATTAGAGAAAAAGTCTATGGAATAACTGATTTAACTTATTGAGCGCTTTATATGATTTTTTGTCAAAATAGTCAAGTAAAAATATTATAGTGTATATAGTTTTTCAGAATGGTCTACTTACTAGCTTTCATTTTTATACCCATATTGTCGTAATTCTTAACCCCCCCCCCTCTTTTTTCTCTATTTCTAGGCGCCATTTTTAAAAACTATACAGGCTGGAAAGTGATATTTCCAAACTGAGACGATTCTAATAATATGTCATACGTCAAAATCCGTCAAGCCGTTTAGGCCAACGCGTGCCAAAGAAATGGACATACATACAAATCGGTTATTAGGAGCCAAGTGTCCACACACAGCCAACATACAACTGAAGTTACATATATATCAAAGTTATAAAACTTATAGCATAGAATGTACAGAACATCCAAACAATTTAATCATAGTACGTATTACTACATAACTCCTATCAAATCCCACACTCACAACAGCTAGTTAACAACTCAGTTAAGAACTCCTAACCGCCAACTAGTTAACCGTTAGTTTAACTAGGCGTTGCACAACCGTACCTACACATCCTTTGATAAACGGATTAATTATTCGCCCTTAATTGGAAGCTACATCAGTCTAAACCAGTCTTTCCCAAAGTGGGCGATAACGCCCCCTTGTGGGCGCTGCAGGTCTCAAGGGGGGCGGTAAGAG
>DWNE01003197.1:0-17156 GCA_018249875.1 Cecropterus toxeus | reverse complement strand
GATGTCTGTTATGGGTCTAGGTATATATGTATCCGTCTTTGTGTAAGTCCATGTCATCCACGAAACAGGCGAAAATCCTAGTGTCGGGTTATGAATGTAGAAATCGTTTGTTTGTTGGTTTACAAAGTTACATTATGTAGAGTTGTTTGTATGTGGGGTCACATCAGGGGTGTGTATGTCTATTAATTCGTAATTGGCTAGCATGCTGGATATGGCTAAAAACTCCCTTACTTTAAGAGAGGACCTGTGCTCAGTAGTGCAACGTGTGTGTGTTCTTGCAACTATATAAAAACTTAACCAAACTTTTCAACTCATGAACATGCAATTTTAAAAATACCGCATATTTGTTTTATAGATTACGACTAAAATTACGACCAGGTATCTTACGATACTTAAATTATAATAAAATATAAATAAAATGAAAATAAAGTCAAGACGGAGTGACATAAATTGTAAACGATGCCAAAGCCAAATCAGAGGAAAATTATAATGAATGTCAACGCGTCAGGATAATTGCGCTGACTGTCTGAAGAGAAGACAGATTAATTTAAATAACATTACACAAAATAATACTTTATGTTCAATAAATCGTACAAATTGGACCAATTAAGTAATATCAATGTAATACTAATCGGAAGACAAATTAATATTCTATTCATTTCAAAACAGAAAAATGTGTAAGATAATTCAAGATGGAGTAATGAAAATAAAAATGAAATTTATTTTGACGACTTCCATTTATATTGGATACAAAACATAATTATGTTTTCAATACCCAATGCCCTATAAATGGAATTAATTGTATCGAGGCATACAAAGGCCAACAGATAAGACCTTAACGAAATATAAATTCTAAATTCGACCGTGTACTTCTACCGGGGAGGTACCACCGCCATACCTATTGCAAACGTGAAACAGTTCTTGCGTGTCGGTGGAAGGATATGGTTGCCGGCTTACTTCCATATGAGGTGACCGTTTTAGTTGTTAGGAGTAGCACCCATCTGTAATCGACTTCTTTAGAGCCCATTATATATGAATTTGCTTATTGATGCCAATGGGTGTCTGTAACCACTTACCATCCGATGAACTGCAAGCTCACTTGCTACTATAGTCTCATAAAAAACTTAAAACAATATAAAGGGTGTAAATGACAACGTACCGAATATTAAAAATATGGATTCCTGACACGATTTTGGTGCGTATGGCGTTGAAATTTTTCATCGCTTTTTTTCGGTTTTTCCAATTTTTTATGCATTTTTTTACAAATTTTGGTAGTATTTCAATACTACTGCACAGTGCAACATGAATATTAAAAAAAACACTCATATTATTGATTTTCACGAAAACCAGCAATAGGGTAAAATAATGTAATGAATTCGCTATCAGCTGTTTGACGTTCGGTCAATGACCTCGCACGTTGTTCACAATCCACTGCGCGCTCAAAAATGACCAACTCGGGAAACAATAATTTCCGAGGAAAATTGATGAGTTATTTTTTTTTAATGTCACAAATCTACCATTTTGTTTTTCGGTACGCTGTCATTTACACCCTGTATATGTAGGGCCTTCAAGATGACTAAAATACAGACTGAAAATGTTAATGCGCATAGTGCCACGACAGTGCCAGTGACATGTTTGTATCAATTTCAAAAACATCTGTACAGAAAAATCGAACCAACTGCACCGTAGTGAAACGTAAACTGAATCCCAGTCCAATTAAACTCCCAAATGAGATTAATCTGATAGCATCGTAAGCCACATCTGACTGTTTTTTATTATTTCGTAACTTTACTTTAGGTTGAAGTATAACAATGTCACATTTAAATGTTGTATGCATTTTTCATTTTCTACAGACAAATAAATAGCGAAATAAAGAAAATGGAGTCACCTTAGACATTTTGTCCATTTTTTTATTTTCATGTATGGTATCGGTCATATAAATTATATTTCTAGCAATTGATAAGTTAGCGTGCGAAATTACACATCTTTTCAATATACAACACCATTTAAAAGTTACACAAATAGATTCAGAGAACGTTATTATTGATAACGTATTCTTTTCTCGGTAAAAGCGTCAGATTGAATGGCGTAAGCAATGAAAAGAAAAAGACGAGGGAGAGTCATTGATATAACGACCCGCGTGGCGGAGTGGTCTCCATACCGATCGGACGCACAGTGGGCCCCGGGTTCGATCCTCGGCCAGACAGAAATGAGAATAATGAGTTTATATTCTGTTCTGGGTCTGGGTGTTTTCGTCTTTGTGTGTGTCCATGACACCCACGACATAGAAGAAAATTCTACTGTGGGGCTATGAGAGTAGAAAGCGTTAGTTTGTTTGTTAGGACAGTTTTAGACCTTTTTGTACACCTTTATAGTCAGACATTTTAGGACACTTACAAATGTTTATTTCTAATTTGTTACAATATCTTTATGTACGCGAACAAGTAAAAAGTTGAATACTGCCAATTTGTAATAACTGTTTTGTCTTGGCAATTCTTATTACCAAAACAAACCAAAGATGGTATTTGTACAAAATTTCCAAAGTTAAATTGTGGGGAATACACAGATCCCGTCAAACTTCCGACCGAGACAAAGACGTCATTATCGCGCTAAATATGCGAAGTTTTCTACGATTGCGGAATTCGTGCAGATTTCATCAGCGACTTACTGGGAACAATAACTAGGGTTTTGTTGAATGTGTATATTTCCAAGTTAAATCTCAACTTTTAAACGGTTGTCAATTAATAATTTTAGAGTTATTTCTTAATTTTATCATGAATTTCGAGAGATTTTGTTTTTCATTTAATTTCCGCATATAAATATTTATTTTTAAATAGTCTTCAGATGTAGTTTTTTATGTACATTAACCATCATGATCACATTTTCTTTTTTGGATGATCATGATTGTAAGTATATCGTATACGTTTATCGTAAATAATATTAGATTTACAGTAATACGATTGTTTTTTTTTTCAACTTGAAAATGATTTGAAATTATACAAGTTATCATAGGCGCGTTTGATACTCTTTGACACAGAAACTACTCGTCCGATTATTCTGAAACTCGGCGCATATATAATTTAGACCCTGAATAACACAGGGTAATCATTACCGTGGTAAACGTGACCGATACTGGAGGCCTTGATCCGTTGAGCTAGTAAATATGGTTACTATTCATTATTTCATCATTATGTTATATATATTTCCACTCTTTGCAGGCGCCATTTTCAAAAACCCTATCACTTATCACTTTCGATCATCGCCTATCACTTTCCAAACTGAGACAATTTTAATGATATTTCATAATTATGTTACAATCCGTCAAGCCATTTGGTCTGTAGCGCATGCCAAAGAAATCGACATACATACAACAAAACATATTTATTTACTAGCTTTCATTTAATACTGTCGTAATAGTAAAAAAAATCGTACCTCTTTCTTCTATTTCTAGGCGATATTTTTAAAAATAAATAGCTTATGTCACTTTCCAAACTGAGACGATTCTAATTATATGTCGTACGTCACAATCCGTCAAGCCGTTTGGATTGTAGCGTGTGCCATAGAAATGGACATACATACATACATGCATACATACATAATTATATATATAACACACATATATGCATACGCTCGAAAAATATTACCCTCCGTCTGACGCAGTCGGGCAAAACATACCCATGTATGTAGTTCAGGTTACTACAATCCTGATCACCATAGTTTTGGTGTTAATCTAACTTTTGATATGAGACAAGTTTGCGGCGCTGATGAGACTGTATTAGATGTATTAGATTACAAGTTGGCGGTGCGTTTTCATATTTATTAGGAAAGTCTCTTTATAAGTTTTGTTTATTAGTGTCACGCGAGGATTTATTACAAGCTCTAGTTAAGTAAACAAGTTTTAATGGCTATTTTCACGTAACAATGTTGATTTAATGCGATAATCGGGGCAGTGTATGAGTAATTGACATTTGTACCTCTAACACAGTATCTAGATCAAACGTTTATCTATCAGTATTTAAGGTCCACTGCTGGCCAAATGTATCCCTTGATTGGCAACCGGTGCCTTTCGGATCCAACACTTCTTCAATGTATTCGTCACGTCATCAATCTATCTAGAGGGAGATGGAGGCTTGATCCTTTTCTTCTAAACGTAACTGCCAAAAGCTAATATTGTAACATAATAATAATAGGGTGTCTTTCCTTACAGAACCCTAAAACACAAGATTATGTAGGCTACACGTATACGTGAGTACGCGAGCCATTCATTCGTATTTGATCAGCGAACATTAGGCATTCAGAGGACCGTGTCCGTTTCAAATGAAAATACCTTCCCTTCACTCGTGCGGACTCCTTTCATACTCATTTTTGCATGCATGCCGGGGCATACTAATCTTCGTGGCACATGCGGTCAAATGTGATTCATATCTTTACGCTGTAGGGACGGGAATTGCATGAAGGTAGAATCAGGTGAGCTAGATATTTGATTCCAAACAGTCCGGCACGTAAGCTGTGTCCGTAGTACGAGCTTATTACATTTCCTCAATACAGTAATTGTTTACGTTATTTTTTCATCATTGGAAAGTACATTAAGCACGGTGAAGCTAAAAAAAAACGTATTTTTTTTATCAAACTCGAGTAAAAAACGAGCTTGCAGTCCACTTGACGGTAAGTGGTTACTGCCGCCTATGGGCATTTGTAAGCAACTCCATGTAAAACAGGGGTTCTATCTGATCTGAAGTGGATCACTGATCACTAGCAACGCGCTAGTCCGGACTGAGATGGTCGCCTCATATATAATTGAGCCGGTAACCACACGCTTCCAACGAAACGTAAGAACTCGTAAATTAATAAAATAAAAAAAAAAAACTGCTTCACATTAGAAACAGGTGTGGTGGTAGTAACCCGTCAAACTACACTGGTTCTTCCACCTGGCTATATAATTTTACGTACAACGTACATTGCATTGTGACCGTAAACAATGAATGTTTTTAAGAATCATAATACACTCGTCCTAAGGGCACTGTTCGCACTCGAGAGGACCGCCACTTTCCGGACTCTATTGTTCGGTGAGATTAATTTGTACCGTCCTCGCGGTCGGGGCAGAGGGAAGAAAGAAGACGGGGGTCGTCATCTTTGTAATGTGGCGTTCAGTTATTAAGCGCTTGTGAGATACCATCGCGGAAAACGGGGAAAGTGTTTGCTGTGATACTGAGTGGAGGGTGTAAAATATTTGCTAATATTATTTGCTGTCCTTTAATCATCTATAATTTTGTTTTATTTAGTATGTTTTTTGTTTATTACATAATATACGTATAGTGTGTGTATATTTTATAATTTTATCTGTTTTACGACTTAGGCATTATGTATTAATATTGTTTCTCTTTTAAATTTCCACCTGCCGCATTTTCCAGCTACCCAGGGTTAACTAGTAGAGAATGCCACCAGGGATTAAGTTTGCCCTATTGTATCTTTTATTATAGAGGTGCAATGAATAAATAAATAAATTTGGTTCGGTAAAAATTTTAACTCATGGACAGCGTTCGTAGGAACACTTTATTGTGAGTGCAACAGTTTTAAGACTGGAATAGAATAGTGTTTAGGTTCGCTAACATTCTTACTATGTACTATGTACTAGTACTAAGCATTCAATTTTATAATACAAAATTATAGGTTTAGATTTAACCGAAATAAATTTATCAAAAATCATTGAGCTATATATTAAGCAAGTGATTGTAACATTCCAATGAAAATTTATTATTGGAATCCATGAACTATTCTTGCGGAAAAGCACCTATTGATTCAACACTCACAATTGTACAATTTGCTGAAGCAGCTTACATTTAAAGAAGGTATATTTTATTTTCCTATTTTTATAACAATATTTAAATAAATTTAATGTTTGTAAAATATTTCATAAATAAAACTTATTTTTTAAAACATTTTTTTTTAATATCTGTCGAAGAAAACACGTTAATACCCGTCGACTAATCGCGGATTAGTTTTCATTGCCCTTTTGTAGCTTCCACTCCCGGATAATAAACGTCAGTTGGAAGTCAACATTCGTCGTTAAGCCGCGCCGATGCGAGTGAGCCAATTTTAAAAACATATGTCCGTAAAAAAAGCAAAGCAAGTGCACTGAACCGAAACTGAATCCCGGTTAAATCAAACTAGCATGATACGGATAATCTGATTCAGTTGCCTGTTTGCCAGTGGTTTTGGCTGTAATACACATGTATTTTTTTTAATTTTACAGTATTTCGAATGGCACAGCTTATGTAATTATTGTTTAATGCTCTCTCGTCTATGCTTCACCGTCAGTCAGGCGATAAAGCGTATCACTCTAGATAAAGTCTTGCCGTGTCTGTGACAGCGTAGCAATCCTAAACTAAAGTTAAAGCTAATGTGTCCTTAAACTGGACAAATAATAAACGATCACGTCAATGGTGAATAGACATGCAGTCAGGTTCTAATATTTATATAAAAAAGAAAGAAAACAGAATTATTTGGAAAAATATGTAAATTAGTTGTGTTATGTATTAGTTTGCGAATCGTTAAATTTCACAATTAAGTAAGACGATTAGTCCATGAAAATATTGAGATACGAAACCTGATAACGTAATAATTATTCTTGCATACTGCGCTACTTAATGGCATATCTACTTCTAAAAATCACTTTGTGTGCTGATGTTATATAGCTAGCTCCTGCATTTTTTACGCAACTGCTACAGGATTCGTCAAACTTGCGCATTATTTCGTCAATCGAAATGTTGAAGAAAAACGAAATAACCGCCCATCCTTTGTATTTCTCATTCTAGAAAATAATTTGGTATATACCAAACGTCTCTCTCAAATAACTTCGTACACTGACGGCACGAAGCTTCTCAAAATAAAGCAAACCCCAAAACAGCAAACAATGGAATCGCGATAAAATTACAGAACGCTGAGCACAATGGACACGTGAATACGATACTTTTCATCCCTTTTGTGTTGCATAATGTGGTGCAACAGCGATACCTAATTAATTGGCATTCGTTTCCTGGAAGTTGTTTTGAGTTTTCATTTGTTGTTTGTTATTTTTTTAAAACGGATCATTGCAACTTGGTAAATGATTATTATTTGTTATGGGTTATTTTCTGCGGCTCGCTTGGATTCTACGACGCGGTAAAATATATTTTCAGTGTTAGTTCAGGCTATAAAGTATATGTGTGCCAAATTTCAAGAAAATACAATAAGTAGTTTTCGTAAAAGAGTAACAAACACACGTACATCCTCATAAACTTTCACATTTTAATATTGATAAGATTTAAATTTGTGATAATATGTAAATTATGTTATGGTCAGTATTATTGTGCTGGACGTTCTTTATTTATTTTTTAAATATAGATACATAAATTTTGTTCGTTGCTTTACCTTTGTGTGCGGTGTTAAGAGCGCTATTCAATATGCATATATGTCCATATGCACTTCACAAACTGATATTATTCTTTTATGTTATTTTTACAAGAAAATACTAGTAATTTGTTTGAAGAAAATTCAGCTATTTGAGTTGATTTGTTGTAATTTAACTTAGAAATGCTGAAACGACTCTTTATAAGTGATGTTATCTATGTATATATATAAACAAAAAACTGCTGTGTAACGTACATAATAATATGTCAATTGAACATTAACTAGAAAGTTTTAGGCAAACTTTTGTTAAGCGATCAAAAATAACTATAATATTAATACTTACTAAGAACAAATACGGTTCTTGATTTTCGTAAAAAATACACCGAGGTATACTGATAGGGAACGCAATTATACGTAACGTTGGTAGAACTAACTCCGCTGCGGGCGACACTTGGCCCTTATTGACTTGGCGCGCACGTGACGAACGCGCCAAGATTGTGGAACTTAGGGAGTGCGAGCACACTGCATGTTTTTTGAGTAGAAGATTTTTTTTATATGAAATGCATGAAATAAATGGTTCAGTGAAGTTTTTCTCGCGAGACCCGCTTGCGAGCCTTGCGGGGAAACGCCTCGATGGTCAGCCAATCTTTCGGTGGTGGTCTACCGCTTTCCATAAATACGGAGAGGTCCTAGGGTTGGTAAGCCAGGAGGATGTTTTTATTTTTCCCCATGGCTTACCATTACAAAATTTCGAGATTCCTATACGAATCTGGAGAAGGTCAGATTCGGAGGTACGTTTTAACAATTCCGCAGGTATCCCTTACAGATGGAGTCGGAAGAGGGCGGCCTTGAGGTAAGTGGTTACTGCCGCCTATAGACATTTGTAGCCGTGCCGGCAGCCACACCCTTCCACCGAAACGCTGGAACTGCTTCAATCTAGAAATAACATCACAATCACTCACACTCTGTCTGTTGTACTGATTCACATTCATAAGACAGCATCTTTGATAGTAATAAATGAATCGTCTCGTAATCGGTAATGGAGAATAAGGCGATTGCGTTAGTGATCAATTTGCTTTAATCCGTTGCTTTAATCGCCTTAACCTAGAAGACTCCTAATAGTTAAGTGATATAGATCGTGATGCAGGGTAGTAATACTTATTTTATTTTTTACGCAAAAAGAGGAGTGTTATACGTTTGAACGCTATCTATCTGTCTGTCTATCAGTCTGTTTGTCTGTGAAAACGTAGCTTTTAAACGCGTCAACCGATTTGGTTGCGGTTTTTTTTGTAAGAAAGCTGATTTCCAGGCGCTGGTTCTTGTTTATCAAAATCGGTTCAGCTATTTACTAGGTATGGAGGGTGATAGTGGTTATAAAAAATCAATTATTGTTATATTAGTGATCCAGCTTGCATTCTCAACTTCAATATGGTAGAACTTGTATGGTTCGAGGGAGAGGTACCAGCTCACACCTATTTCTAGCGTGGAGAAATAACGCACCTGTGATTGACTTCCAATGGAAGTCTTGTTCTATATGAAGTCGCTTACAGATGTCCATGGGCGACAGCGATCACTTACAGTCAGGTGGACTGCATGCCATTTTATGGTGAGTTGTGGGAACTACACATAAGTTCTATAAAAAGTCGGCAGCATGACGAAGACTACCTAACGCAGCAAGGTGAAGGCTAAGTTGAAGTGCAGGCACACTGTCTTTGCTGTTATGTCTAAAATAAATTTGACCTGAGCTCTACCTTTTTCTTGTATTGAGGGGGGAAAACCTTCAAAAGGTACCCGACACTGTGGATACAACGCCGGGTTATGTGGGATTTTTACCGTACTAATTCCCCCCCGATGGCAGTCCTCAGCTCTGTGTGGAGGACTCCGGGATCTCCAACGGAACACAACCGGAGTCATTTGAGCGCGAGTCCTTCTTTCCTGGCAAACTTTTACCCTCACCTTGTCTTCAGGTGTTTACGACGGCATGCGACCACACATGCCACCCTCCTTCCCGAGGTCGCTTGGCTGGGTGGTTCCAGCTCGCAGTATTACCACCCGCAACCCCGGAAGCCCCCTTTTAGTTGCCTCTTACGACAGCCAGGGGATACCGTAGCCCTATTTTGGTCCCGGAAGGCCTGCACACCAGCTACAAACTACAGAAGTTTCCTTGTTTATACGAGTATGTTGCGAAATAGCTAGGATATACAACCCCAAGGCAGCTGCGACCGTCACTTCGCTGTTATTAAGTTCCTGCTCGCACGTGACAGATTCGCAAAGATACCAAACTTGGCCGTACCCTCCAATCTGTCTCCATGTAATGAAAGTAATGAAGTATTACGAAAGCGAAGCAAAATACGAATTCGCGGAAACATGGCGCTGTTATGATTAGTTGTCGAAAGTAATTTATAATTCTAATTGTATGAGATAATTGTTTATAGGGATCTTTTGTTTTGCGATTCAATTGATGTACAACCCTGTTTGTTTGTCTACTTTGCAGGAATCTTAAATATTTTGAGGTAGAAAATATTGTTATCGATTCCTTCGTATATTAATTTAATTCGTGTAATAATACTTCGTGTATTAATTTAACATTCAAATATGTAATAGTGAGAAATAACATAACTGTTTTGTTAGCAATTATTTCCGTCAGTGTTCTAAATTCGACCAAGAAATAAAACTCAATTAAGAACTAAACTTGATATTCACCGACGAGTTCATGACTAATTGACTAATTATCAATTTCAAGAGATTATTTTTTATTTAAATACATTTGAAAACAGTTTTAAATAATAAAAATCTGCTTTAAGTTTCTTTATCGTATGTGGAATAAATTTACAGTTATTTAATAAACACTCATGATGGGGAAATAAGGTTTAACGTGGCAACATATTATAATACTTTATCAGTAGACAATTATTCCGTTTAACTTATTTTATATTTAACTTTCACTTATCCATCAAGGCCTTTACTCTGAAAAGGCCATTACTTATACGCCGATAAGCATACCTCTCCCATTATGCATAATGTCATCATATCCCTCAAAAACATGCCGGAAGGTTTTACGCGTTGCCTTATCTTTGCGTATATATTTATAGGGCTCACCGTCACATCCAACACTCTCCCCACCGTTAGAGATAGTATCTTTCAAGCGGTCTTTAACATTGAACGCTTTACAAATTAAAAGTACACTACCTGTCAGGAGAAGCGTAAGAAATGCTTACGCAATAAGCGCCGATGCATTCTATTAAATAAGTAGAAATTGGATGTATCTGATACATAATGCACAATAGGGCTACCAAAATGTGGAGGTTTAAAAGGCGGTGGAACCCTTTCTACCACCGCCACACCCATGTCTACCTAATAATAACACTGTTAAGCGCATGTCTTGTTAAGCGATTATAATCTTAATATACTCAGACAAGTATTTTTTTATTTTTTGGCGACTGACGTAGACACCAGTAATTGGAATGCATACTGGTCTAAGTCCATATTAAGAATTTGCATCTTATTTTGTTCTTTTGTCAACAAAAAAATAAATGTCTATTATTCTGAAGATTGTGGTAAGAGCGACGTACTTTTCCAAGGAAATCCAACTTAGAGCGGAGATAAAGCGTTTAAGATCTTATTTGAGATTGATTACAGATGTCCATGGGTTGTTGCCATATTATCAGATGAACTGCGTGCTCGTTTGCTACTCCAATATTATGATAACATGTACAAAACTCCCTTTGTTAGGAGTACAAAAAATATATGTAGTACATATACATATAAGATCATTTTTACCTCAAACTGCGTGGACGGTACAAATTAATCTTGCCGAACAATGGACACCGGTAAGTGGCGGTCCTTTCAGCGAGCATAATACGAATAGTTTATACGCCGGACTGTTTGGCCCCGAATATCTAGCGCACCTGTGAGGCTCTCAAGCGACTTACATCTCTACATCAATTCGGTTATATATCATTTTTGTATGCACCGTTAATTATTACTATGACCTGCATACTAAAGCGTGTATGAAGGGAGTCGGGAAGGGTACCTTCCCTTCATACCATTTTCATTCGAAATGGACATGGAATTCGGAATTAGCAATGTTCGTTGACTAAATACGAATGTTACAAATGCTAATTAAAGGTACTATTTTCGTTTGGCGTTGTTTTTGATGCACATAATCAAATTACGCTCGCATTCGCGCAAGCGCCACGTTATCAATCTTAGTCATTTGCATCAGGATAATGAAGAAGCTACTTGTACCTTTTTTTTGTTTTCGTGGGGGAAACCTTCAAAAGGTACCCAACGCCGTGGGAGCTACGTCGGGATATGTGAGATTTTTACCGCACCAAAAACCCCCCCGGTGGCCCGGGGCTACTCTTGTACCTAGCTGTACAATAAACAGACTAGGCTATTAGTTAAACGACCAATTAAGTTACCTCGCTGTAGCAACAAGCAAATAACAAATCAAACAACTTTGAAGGACTCGAATAAATCAGCGTTAAATGAGATTATCCTATCACACATATTATCCTATAACACAGAGCAGTCTCATTAGCAATATCACGAACTAAACTTGTCCTATATCAAAAGTTAGATTAACGCTAAAACTAGTAATACCTATGAACATGCCCATGAATTTCCTAGAACTAAAGTTAAATGGGATAGATTTATTTGCTTCCTTAGAGCGATTTTATGTATATAGATGTACGAAATGTATTAAGCATTGCATAACAAATATTGAATGTGAATGAACTTCGTACCGATACTGGACTATTTTTGGGGAAAGAAATGACTGCAATAAAACAACTTTTGTACGTGGAATCCCAACATATAATTTTAATCTTTAATGTCATAGTTTATAGATAAATTATTTTGCAACATACTGAATTAAATATATTTAAGTAATAATAATCTAAAAAAAAACTATTATCATCATATTGATCTAAAAATAATATATAATCGGAAAAGGAAACATTATTCTCAAAATATTAGCAAAGTGCTATACATCAATTGTAAAGAAACTCGTAAAGTCAAAAGTAAAACAAACAAAGATTTATTCAATTAATCCTAGATTCAGAAATAACTAAAATCGAAACAAACAACGAAACTGGAAACAAACGGAGTTTAAATTTAATTAACCATTAGACAATCCTTTCCACGAATCTAATTAACGTGCAAGCTCTTTGATATTGCGATGTCTCGAATGTTAGGTGATTGTTTGACTGATCGTGAAACGCGTTAAGACAGTTAGCTGTTTGAAAGATGGTGCAATGCCCTTATTACGTTTTGCCCATACATTGTAATGTACAATGCACGCTTACGTCTCCGTTTTCTGCCATAGCTTGCAATGTACTTGGGCGAAAACTTGTCAATAATTTCCTAAAATCTAAACTAAACCTAAAACTTATCAAAAATAATCCCTTTAATATTTATGTTGTTATAGCGCCAACAGAAACACATCATCTGTAAAAATTTTAATTGTCTCGCTATCACGGCTCATGAGATACAGTCTGGTGCTAGACAGACAGACATACGGACATACGTACAGACAGCCAGACGGAGATACGGATAGCGGAGTCTTAGTGATTCTTAGTCTTACTGAGTAGGGTTCCGTTTTAACCTTTTAACCCTACAAATATTAGTTTATAGTTAGTTTTATAGTTACACAATTAATCATTTATCGTTTCTAGATTATTCGATTGTCGTCGGACAAGTTCGTTAAAATTAAATTTAATACAGTTCACAAAGTCAACGGGGTAAAATTTTAATAAGACCCCAGCACCCCGATGTGAAAACATCGACGGCAGATGTAAGAACAGGGCTCCCCGTTTCGTATACGCTCTCGAGTTGGGCCATAAAAAAGGCAATTAGTCGAATGGAGTCAAATTAGAAGAGATCATAAAAGAGTTATTCGCAAAGTTCGCCGCATTTGCCGATTTATCCGAATTTTTAGGCTTTAGTTTATATTCATGTTATTGCTTAATTAATAGCTATGTATTACTAAATACTTGATTATATTCAACGCTGAGTGCATACAAAAGATGTTGAGGGTAAATAATCTCCTAGACTTTAATTAACCTTCGCTAAAACATAGGTAATAAATGGTATGAATCGGAATTATTTACAGTTCTAGACAAACGGACGTATCAAATAAGCAAGAAAATGTGAACATTCCGCCGATGCTTTAAATATCAGATGGATCGAAGTCATAAATGCTAATGGAATACAAAATATAGTTATCAGATTTCATATTCAGCGCAATCATTGCGGGGACAACCGTACCCACTGTTTTATTTACCCGATCATAAAATCCAACTAGAAGTGTAATAAAAGTTAGAATATTTCCAACAGTTACCGTACTTTTTGTTCCAAGTTTCCATTCCCGGGTACGTAGTTCAGCCAGTCGTTTCTCACCTCAATTTCCATCTTTTACATAAATTCGATAAAGTCTGGCGAACCTCCAAATATCGAATCGAAGCCAATGTGAGGTTTCCAGTGTTATTTTTGTTTCGAAATTATATAGCTGTTTCACGTCATTACAAGAGGTATGAGGAGGACGGAACGAGGAACTTTAAACCAAAGGTGAATTGGATATATTTTAGAAACGGTAATGTTCGCTGCGCGAATATATTTCACTTCGGAGACAGGGTTCGCATTGCAGTGATGTCGTTTAAGGCATTATGCTGATGTTTATATAATGGTATCAAAATTGAAAACCTTATTTTGTGTTCTCACATAATGGAAACATCAATAATAATCAACTTGGTTTTGTAACGGTGAAATTGTTGTGTTATTAGAAATCATATTTACCTTGCAATCATATATTCAACACTCCTTTTTCATTGCTACGTGGCCCTAATACATAAAACACGAAATGTTAGGATAACCTACAATGCACCTCATGGGCGGGGTGGATACTTCACTTAACTTTGATTAAACAAAATAATCAAGAACTCTTAGCTTAACCCTAACCTCAAAAATTACGTAAGTACCTGAGTACTTGATGCATGAAAATACAAAATGTAAAATATTATGGCTTAGTACGTTGTCTAATTATGATAAGTAATAGAAATATTGATCACGTGATCTAAGTGATACAAATATTGATGGCCTGACGTTAGTAAAACAATAATTTGCTGATATTTCAAAAATCTTTTGAATCTAATTGAATATTCAGCGTTATGTAGAATGCCCATATGTTTTGCGAGTATTTCGAGCATACACACCGAGCGAATGCAAAAAACATCCAATCATGCAAACGATAATGACTCGGCAATTCAGCGGTTCCGCTCGTTTAATAGCCCCAATAATTAGTGGAAGTTTTTACAAAGCCCCAGAACACTTGAACCGGGATCCATATTCATGAGCCGTCTATAGCGTTTGCTTCCATTCGAGTTATCTCCAATTAAACGTTAAGTTGATATTGAAACTTAAACGAACGTTTCCAAGGGCACTAGGATCGCTATTAAACGATAATCACTCGGCTCAACTTCAAACTTAGTATCCGCGTTAATAGAACCTCATAGTATTTTTATTATATTTTATACCACCATTTCGATATTGTATAAACTAAGTCTGACTGACTGATTAGAATTTATTCTACCTTTTTAGTATCTTATATGATATAATATTGCTCATTTTGATTACATTTCAAGGAAGGTGCAAAGAACAAAAGAATTAAAACATTAACATTAACATTTAATTAAAACGGTTGTAGCATCGGTGAATCACTAATCATTTATTTACATAATTAAATACTTTTCATAATCGTCATCCGTTTTATTAGTATTTCAATTCATAGTTAAACCTACATCGGCTGTTTTTGAAATTGTTTTATACGCGCTCACTTCGTTCACCTGCATATCAATCAATACATATTTCGATATTGATAATATTTATATATCTCATGCCAAATATTTTATATATTATATATTTTACATTCACGACTTGTAAGAAATTGCTATGCGTAGGTACTAATATATTACGTTACGTTTCAATCAATTAGTCTTCCCAAATCGGCAATGAATCGATTTCGTTTTGGTACTCAAAGGAGGTATGTTCTCATCAATCTCCCTTTAGAGGTTTCCAAGAAGATGTAGGTATACGTTCATATTAGAACGCATTATAAGTCCTTGCGATCCAAAAAAAAAAAGGTATCGAGGTAAAAGTACATACATAATATGAGCTTGTATAATTGAATATTAATTAGCTATTATTTAATTATCCATTTACATCTTCGCTGCTGATAAAAATGTATCTTAAAACAGATATATCTACTTTGATGTTAATTACTCGATTGCGTCAGAATAACGGTGTTGTTTTGCGAGCTTTTTATTTTAAATATGAAGTAGCAAACGAGCAATCAGCCCACCTGATGGTAGGTGGTTACTGCCGCCCATGGATATATGTAAGCAACTTCGTTTAAAACAGGGGTTCTATCTGAAGTCGACCATAAATGCGTTGCTACTCCCGAGGACTAACTCTACTTCACGCTAGAAATAGGTGTGGCGGTGGTAGTTCCCTGGTCGAACTACATTAGTTTACACCTGGAAAACCAGCTTATTTATGACCATTTCAAAATTACAAAAGCTCCTAATTTAGAATGCGTACGCTTAAATTATAAAGCTTAAAATTAGTAGCAAAATATTGTAGAGCTAATCAATTATACGAAAGTTTTTGGTAAATACTCAATGAAGATGATAAAGTATGAACGGTGCCCACAAATGCCGCAAGCCTAATGTCGTTGGAATATCAAATTATGCTTGAAGGCTTTCGCTCTAAAATAGACAAGTACGTGATTAATCACGGATCCAAGTTTTAGATCAAAACGTGTCTAGGAGAGCACTTGTGTACAACATTTACGAATGAAGACCATTCTCTCGTGTTTATCGCCACTTGACCCAGTATCTTAATGACAGTTTGCTGTTTTAACAACACAATAAAATCGATCCATTGCCTCAAGTTTTTGAACGTGTTTCGTACAATAAACATTAATATATATTATAAAGAGGAAAGATTTTATTTTTGTCTGTTTGTTGTTTGAATTGATTTGACTCCGAAACTACTGGACCTATTTGAAAAGTTATTTTATCCCTGATGGCCGTAGGCTATATTTAATACGAGAAAATAGAGGAAACCGTATAAAAAATATCGATAATGTAACCCGCTATGTAAAAAAACTTCCAAAAAACTCCTCATATTGCTTACGCTGTGATAATGATAGACAATAGAGCAAAGTGATATACTATTAATTCATATATCAATTATTATATATTAAGACGAATTTGTTATATGAAAACCCAAAACCTGAAACCACTAAGACTGAAATTTGTAGTCGGATATTGTGTTTTTCTTTTAATCAATTAACTTACCGCTTTTCAGGAGTTTGCGTGTCATGTCACATTTCATTAAGCCTTTGTGTTATAGTACGTACCAAAAACATGGACATTCATAAATACGCTCGAAAAAACATCAACCGATTGCATGGACATGGGCATGCGTGATGGAACGACATCATACCTCGACACGCGGTGGGTTCCGGATTCGATTCCCGGCAAGACAGGTATCTGATTGATGAATTTAGATTTCAGTTCTGGGTCTGGGTGTTCGAGTATTCCTCACGGCATAGAAGGAATTTGGCTATGAGTCTACAAAAAAATATTATTATTCAATTGTCAACATTTAAAGGTCTTAAGCTAGTAACATAGTTAAAAAACATTAAAACAAAAAACCCGACTGCTTTAAACGAAGTTTTTGCACATTTAATTATATGTACATTT
>DWNE01003196.1:0-17157 GCA_018249875.1 Cecropterus toxeus | reverse complement strand
AATGTAGTTCGACCGGGGAAGTACCACCGCCACACCTATTTCTAGCGTGAAGCAGTTCTTGCGTGAGGTGGAAGGGTTGTGGTTGCCGGCTCATTTACATATGAGGCGACCATCTCAATCCTCAGGAGAAGCAACGAATCTATGATCGATTTCAGATAGATCTGCTCTATATGAAGTAGCTTACTGCATGCTCGTTCGCTACTTCATTCTTATAAAAAAAGTATAAATGCTGGTTGAGTTAAAATCCTACTTGTGATTTTTCAAAATTATATGCTCGTAAGTAAATACTATCAGTCACAGTGGAGGAAATACTCAAAGAAAACTATTGACTACTAGAGAGTTCACCGAAAAGTTCTCAACACTAAGAACAACATTAGACAATTTTTACAAGCCACTTACACTTTTAAATTAAAGCTCCATTTGATTAGCCTGCAAGACTGAAGTTAATAGACTAATAATAACGGGAATTGGAATATTCCTTCAGATTTATTCAAATTCAAGAGTGAATTATTACTTCAAATACCAATTATATATCTATATATAAATTAATAAACCAGTTAAAATTACATCCAACCAGTTAAAATAAAAACAAATAATCCTGTGTGCATTTTTAAATAATTTGGAACATCAAGCAGTGACCATTAATGAAGAAGTTTTTAAATCTTAATTTTAACGTTTTGTTCTTAATGATCTAATATTTCATCATAGCAAAAAATAACCTTGACAAGTTTTGTCATATGTACATCCTCTGCTGAATGAACTGACAAGTTAATCCAGATAGTTGCATAAGCAGATAACTAAGATAGTTTACTAGAAACTAAAGAGTCATTATGTCAGCTGATGTGGGCAGGTTAAACCTACGAATTGAAATGGTGATGAATGTAATGTACATTTGTCATGAAGACAGCTTTGCTTGATATTACCTTACGCGACAGAATTCGCAATGATAAAACTACTTTTGGTATGGGACTGACTTTTATTCTTTTTAATTTTAGCATTTTTATTTTATAATTCGGGCAGAGTAACAGCTTATATTACTGATTATACTTAAATGGGAATTCCTCTACTTCGATAGCGTGTAGATAAATACTAAAACAGACAACCCCACTACTACTCACATCACACCGCAATTTTGAAACGAGAGTCGCAATGGCTACTAATAAAATAATTTTTCATCAAAATGTTAATTAGTACCGGAAATTGCCAACAAATAGCTAAACATGTTTTAGCAAAATAAATGATTTTGATACATTTATTTACTTGTTTTATCAGTAATTATAATAAATAATTACATTAATAGATATAACTTTTATTATCACAAATAGTCCGCCGCTCATATGTTGGTGCCCATCTTTTCTTCTAAACACCCTTCACTTGTAATTCTTCACAATCTTCACTTTCCTAGTCGAATATGACCCCTGTTTCTATTTAGAGTCTGATTATCAACTTTCCATCTTTCAAGGTCAGATCTATCTATAAAATTATGTTTCTTAACTTAGACAACTACGAAAAAAACTACGTAAGATTGCCTTTTAAGAACTTCTATCATTATCCTTCTACTACTATTTTTAGTCAAGAATATGAACATTGCTCCAGATCACGCGATTGATATGCCAATCAATATTTGTTCTGAAGCAACACAAAAACACTAAAGCGACTTCAGATCAGACAAACATATAAACATACAAATCGGATCGTGTTTACTGAGCGATAAGTTTGTTTCGCTTGTTTATATTTAGCAAACATGGCGCGATGGAATATTCTGGGAAAACACAGAGCTACCTTTGTTTCACCATAAATTTACACAAATCTTTAATCATACAATGATAAAAAGCCTCAAAATTGAAGATTCGCTGTATATTATATAGGTATATATAAAGTGATACGTCATACGTTAACAATGCAATATCATGTATTACTAACTACTCTTCAGTCATTCTAATTATAGTATCTAATTATGCTTAAATTAGTTTGGCCTGCAAGTTAAAAACCTCTAATGCTATGAATATTAGCCTTTTATCTTAATTGCGAAGTAAAACATCTTTGGATCTGGTTAATCAGACCGCTTGGAACAAAGCAGCTTGGAACTGAGCAATAGAGTATTTTTCAATGTTTAATTGATCGTTAAAGTGTAGCGTATCTTGCCAAACGAGCCTCATGTTTAGTCAAATTTAAGGCGAGATATTGGAGCTATTTTTTATTGCAATGTAAAAAATTTCATTTCAATATCTTAGTGCACATTCAAACTATCATCCCCCTGGTCTTATCACCTTAACCAAATTCTCCCCCCCCCCCCCAGGTATGATCTCGTCAGCTATGATCTGGGGATTTCTTTCGGACACCCTAGGCCGAAGAAGCATCCTCATCTGGGGTTTCGTGGGTGCTGGGCTCACGGAGATATTGGCTGCGATGAGCCAAACCTTCACTATGCTGCTCATCACAAGATTTATGTCTGGTTTTCTGTGAGTACCCAAGAGGAGTTTGTTGCTATCATTAATAGCGAAAAGCATATATAAATATAAGAATTATCTTTAAAGTTTTGATCCATCTTAATTCATTGAGCTATACGAGAGCAGCGAGGATTTAGGTTTCACTTAGCAACGGAGAAAACACATAGCAATGAAATATACAGATTTGTATCCAACTATGATAATATATTTAGAATACTATTTTAAGGTTATATTTAAGTTATTTTCTGTATCTATGTAATGAAGGAACCATATATTGGGCATCATCGTGCATCTTATTTTTCGTTGTGTTCCCCAGGATGCCATTTGTCGGGACAACGAGTACGCTTACCCATCCCTATGGCGTACTCTTTAGGAAATGCTGATCATCGTACGCGGAATGCCGAATCCATCCTATCTGTGAAGGTTTCCCGAGAAGACCACACTCATCTCGCTGCCATGCCATACCGCGTGTTGCAGCACTGTTTTACCACATTTCAGGTTCAACGGTCCTTTCGCAGTGTTGATCTCGTACCTGGCAGAACTACATCGGACGGAACTGCGAGCACGTGTGATTCTACTCTCAAGCCTCTTTTACACCTTCGCCAACAGCACCCTGCCGCTGCTCGCCTGGGCCATCCTCACACAGGATTGGGAGTTCGTCCTTTTTGGCAATAAAATCGGTCAGTAAAAATTACAATCGTAATTTTCTCGTAATTTCATTGTGGGTTCGGTTATCTCTGCCTCTGATCACCAATATGTCGGCAAAATCTTAAAGATAGCACATCTTTAAGATTTATTGGTAGAATATAAGATTTATATACTAAGAAGTAAATTTTAAAGACATCTTTATGACTTTCATATATCTAATAACTCTTCTTCCTTACTTTATCCTTTACAGTGATACACCCATGGAACCTGTTCCTACTAGCAACCGCGCTGGTGCCTCTTATCTCTGGCATCATGTTCATGGTGCTACCCGAGAGCCCCAAGTTCCTCATGTCCCGCGGCAGGAATGAAGAGGCCTTGAAAGTGTTCCGAAGCATATACGCGCTGAATACTCGCCAACCTGCCGAAAACTTTCCTGTAAATATTATTTATTATTTCTTGTTTATAAAATTATGATAATAGATAAATATACTACTTCACATTTCCTTTGTAGTAAAAAATTCCCAGGATAAATTATTTACTGGGCCAATAGATTCTTGATAACAGATCAATAAATCTACACTAATATTATAAAGCAGTAGAGTTTGTTTGGTTAAATAGATTGTTCTCTAATAAACGCGGGTGAAACTGCGTGGTACAGCTAGTTGAATATAAGGAATCATCTACATTGTAGTAATCGACTACAGTAATGTAGTGTACCTACTGCAAGTATACAAGCTGGCTTGTTGGCTATGCCACCGGTTAAACAAATTCTAATAACTAATAATCCTTACTGTTTGACACATAACTGCCTTCATACATAAGCTCAGTCGGCCCACCTTCTAAGATTATGTCCAAGCAAACTAATCAAATAATTATAAGTAATGATGGTAAATATTTATGTAATTATGATTATTCATACGGAATGGAATGTGCTATTCCATTACCACTATTTCTGCCTCATTATCCAGCATATTTTTATTAGTGTACCTTATGCTTCCTTCAGGAGACCCTTTTCACTATACATTAATGCAGCCCGAACTAATTATTGTCGAAATTGTTACCTGTCTCGTGCGTGCAAGTCTCTCAACGAACTGGCTAAACGTCTAGATATAAATTTATTTAACACTACAAGTAGTCAATTTAAGCGACTTATGGCCGCACAGTTCTTCGGAACTAATATTATGTCATAGCACATACTTTATGTTTTATGTACACGTTGTGTATATGTGTAGTTGATTTTTTATCTTATTGTCTGCATAAATTTCATTATTTGTTTACTACCTTTTTCACGACACATTTTTTGTACTAGTTTCTATTGCTACTTTACATTCTTTTTTGTTATTTTCTGTTCATGTATCCGTTTCCGTCTGGTCTTTTCATATAATACTTGTAAACAATCGGTGGAAACTTTTTATTGGCCTTTAGGTAATTATTCCTCTTTTACAAAACATGTATAACTCTTTAGCTGTAAGTTTCCCTAAAATTGTAAAAATAAAATAAAATATTTCATATTGCAGATCACGCGATTAGTGAAAGAAAAATCAGAACAGCAAGCTCAAGGGATGGAAGCATTAAAGGGGGGCTGCGCTCAACTTGCCCCTCTGTTTAAACCACCACATATCACGTGGCTAATTTTAATCTGCTTTATTCACATGGGCTGCATGTTTGGGTAATATACTAAGTATAAGGATCTGTTTTGATTGATTAATTGATGAATCTGATTGATAAATTTCTATCATGTGATTGCAAACATAGCTCTTTCAGTTTCATATCTAATCATTTATTTTGTTAAATAATGTTCCTACTTGGGTTTGAGTACAAATATTTTTAGTTGCCCATCACAATTATTAAAATTTAAACCCTAATTTTTGTTGTGAGACATATATAGACGCAGATAAACCTGATTGTTGTCGTGGCGACGCTTGCCTTTATTTATTTTAGCGCCATCTGTTATACATTTTCGGAACTATTAAGTTGAGAAACAAAACTAAGCGCTGCGGTGTTAGGTCGACGACGTACTGTTCGCGATGGCGTTATTTTCATAATGTTAAACATTTAATTCCTGTTGCTATCTCGTCTTTTATGCATATTACTTGTACGAACACGATGTTTCACGTCTGCCAGGCCTCCCATGACGGCAATTTTTTGCACTATATCGCATTAGGCAATCCCTGTAATTATAGCTGTGATGATAATAAACATTGTACCTTTATTGTTCCGGGGTTCTTTTGTTTTCTTTTATCAAAAGCAATAAATTTTATGTTTTCATCCTCAATTTATTCATTAATCAAAAGCCCTTTTCTTCCTTCCATCCTCCATTTGTTCGTCTATCGAGAGCCTTATCTTTGCGTTTCAATACTTGTTCTTTTCAGCTCCAACACGCTGCGATTGTGGTATCCTCAACTAGCAGCAATGATTGGAACTGATGGAACCGCGAGTCTCTGTTCAGCCATCGCACCACCGCCCACCGATGCAGTAGACGAGGTGTGCACGCCCATAAAGACTGACATGATGACATACCTACAGAGTATGATTGTTGGAGCTGGCTCCATACTTACTTATGGAATTGGAGGTGCTTTGGTTAACAGGTACGTTTTTCATTGTTGCTGAATATAGATATCTGTTTTTGATATACATACATGTTCTTAAAAGAGCCAAAGTGCGTCCAACTTTGTGTTCGGTTACAAACTAGTCTTATTCCAATTTACATTATAGACGTCTATCTCTGCTATCACATAACAACAGAGAAATGTCCATTTTTGACTTCAAACTAATGCAGTTTCTAATTCGATCTTAACTACAAACTAATTGAATTATATGGGAGAAGGCTTGTACATTTTTTTCTAAATTTTAAGTGGTCACTGCTGCCCAAAAACATCTGTAATCGATTCCATATAGAACATATTATACTTAAAGCTGATTACAGATACGTCGTCGCTCCCAGGACTTAAGTTCGCCCCTCATGTCACCCAACCGGTATTCACAGCATCCACCGAAATGCTTCATACTAGAAATAAGTGTACCTACTGGTAGTACCTCAGTCGAATTATTACTTATATGGTTCCTTTAATTGTAAGACTTTTTTTATAAGATTGAAGTAGCAAACGAGCTTGCAGGCCATTGATGGTAAGTGGCCACTGCCGCCCATAGACATTAGAAAGCAACTTTATACAGAATAGGGGTTCTACCTAAAGTCAACAGATGCTTTACTACTTCCGGGGATTAAGATGGTCGCCTCATATGAAAGTGACCCGGCAACCACACCCTTCAACCGAAACGTCGAACTGATTCACGCAAGAAATAGGTGTGGCGATACTTCCCCGGTCGAACTACACTAGTTCTATCACCTGGTGACTGTACCGTGGTATATATCCTTCCCAGGTGCGGTAAGAAGCTAGTATCAGCGTTGTGCGGTGTTCTCAGCGCTTTGTTTATCATACTCCTGCCGGTGATCGGCCAGGGCGCGTCCGCGGTGATGGCGATTGTGACCACCGCGCTCGCCTTCACCTCGCTGCTCGGTGCCTCGCTCTCCAGCATCTGTGTGGATTTGTTTCCCACTTCGCTTAGGTAACGACACTAAAACACACCTAGTTTTATTCTTTTTTTATCAGATTAAAGTAGCAAATGAACGTGCACATTAACGTATCAAAACGAGTGTTATTTATAATATACGTTTGTAACGGTGCCAAAAATCCGCAAAATTCCTATCTAATAAGTATTGAGAGCTATAATAAATAAACACTAAATAATTAGTATACATTTTCCCAATTTTATTTAAGACACTAAAACATAACTTAGCAAACTTACAGCGCCAGCTACCGGAGAGAGAGCAAATTATCTGTCTAGTAAAATCTAGCACTTTACACATATTTTTTTATTTATTTTATAATATAGAAGTAGCAAACGAACATTTACACTAAATAGACACAACTTTTAATGAGTGTATTCAACTCCAGATAAGATCAAAGGTGGCTTCAGAGACCGGCGGTTGCTGTATTCCAAACCGCCGGCTGCTAACAAATGCACAGCGACGTTTAACACTGCTGTTATTTTGCAGAAATAGGTTTAACAGTGGTCCACAGAGTACATTATATATACGGGTAGTGGTCCCTCCGGAGTCAAACCAAATCAAACCAATCTTCCTTTTATTTTTCAGGGTCATGGCTTTAGCCACTTTCTTGATGACTGGTAGGCTGGGCACGGTGTCTGGGACGGTCATCTTCCCAGCATTGATAGACTACGGTTGCTGGCCTCCGTTTATCACCATCGCTGTCGTATTAGCAGGTAACACTATTTTTTGTATTTCACGCCATCTAGCGAATGACGTTTACACTTCTACAAACAAATAATTTGACTAGATTGGCCATAGATGGCAGTATTATGCAATTTATTTATGGTTACATAAAAATACTGTTAATAAATTTTACACTCTAGTAGTTATTAGAGTTTATATGATGTAGGGTGCTTAAAACTTACAACTTATTAAAGCTAGATGGTAAGACAGAATTAAAATTATCTATGAGTATGTTCTTCATTAATTTGTATGTACCTATACAAATATACCAATATTTTTCCATTTTTCACATACCCATATCTTTATTATTTTCCAGCTTGTGGTGTTGCATGTTTCCTCGTGCCAAATACTACACTGAAGAAATTGGAATAATGTTAAAAAGAAAATGTTTCAAATCCTTGTGATATAAATCTAAAATTAGAATGTATATATTTGTGTAAGTAGTGATTTCGATGTGCCACGGTGTTTTTGTTAATAAAGGAACAAGCCAGGGTCAAATGAAAACGGCTAAACTTTAAAAATATTCTCTTTCTTTATTCATAATTTATATTAACCTAATCTCATCCATCTCAGTCAGACTCACAACTTAAATATTAATCGGCGAATCATGGAGAACTGTCGCTATCTACATTATATTTTATATTATTACAGCGTTCAACATATCTTCATGGTGTATATTTAAAATAAAATTGGCGGCTAAAACTTTTTTTACCACACTTTTACAAACAAGGATTTATGTAACAGATAATATATGATAAATACTTAAATAAAAAAAAAAAACAATATGAATAAGTTTGATTTTCAATACCGCCAAAAAGACTGTATACTGGCCAATTAATGCTACGGATAAATAATAATTTATTTTATATACATTGTTAAAATATGTTTTATTTTAATAAGGCGCTAAATCAGTCTAATGCAATGACTAAACAGCGGTATGCATTAAATTCAGAACAAAGTATGAATAGCGACGGATTTATTTGTACATAGATTGTTTTGATATCGTCTTCGAACATTATTGCACAAACAATACAACACAAAAATTAGATAAAACTTTGAAACAGAGAAAATATATTTAATTAAATAAAAACCGATAAATAAAACTTTATCGAATTGTTTGTGCAACTTGCTATTATTATTACAATTTGAAAAATTGTAGAAGCAACATAAATTGTTTAGAAGTGAACGAACTCGTCCCTATTTTGTAATGATAAAAAAATATACACTAACTTTAATTTGAATCGTGCTGAATTTTTTTATATACTTTACATCAAAATATTATTAGTTGATTGGTTGAAATACGTAAATTCACACGTTTAAAATTATTAACCATAGAAAGCTGCCAACAGATTATAAAATAAACAATTGTATTTTTAAAGTACAAAAACGAAATTCGATTTTCAAATTATATATGAACAACAAATCTATTGATAAGTATAGCGAAATTTCTCATTTTCTTTATTGAACTGGCCACTCCAAAACACCCAACGCGTAAAGACAAAGCAAGAAGGTAGAGACTAGATTGAAATAGCTTATTGTCAAGTCAACTCACTTTGTCCCAGCGATACTTAAATTCGAGCTTTTTAACATAAATACATCTTTACGATCAAAGTGACACTAAAAATTATAATTCCACAAATTTTTTTTTGTCACCTAAAAGCACAATATTTTTTAATCGAAATTGTAGATCGCGAAATAAATTTGATTTTTTTTTCAAAATTTGTGTATCACTTTAATTTTAAAGATGCTATTTGTATATATAATAAATGTATAAACTTACTCGTATAGGCCAGTGAAATTGACTGTATTACCCTATATAGATTTTGAATTCTATTTATATATACATTTGAATACCACACAAGGCACGAAGTTCAAAACTTGGTTTTGTAATCCTATCTATAAATAGTTATATTTCACGAATACGCATTAATAAATACAAGTTTGAATGTTTAAATTTTTCAAATGTGGCCCATGACTTGTGCCACAATTAAAACGAAGTTTTGTAAAATCAACGAAATCAAACAACATACATTAAAAAAAATACATACATACATAGAGTCGAACATAGAACCACCTCCTTTTCGAAGTCGGTTAAAAACACAGTTTTGTGATGTCACAAACTCAGTGTAATAAGAACAAATTAAAAAAATATATTGAGAACTTTTTTAACCAAATAGGTAAAGGTAGCAAAAAAGGCAAGTTAGAAGTTTTGCAGGTTTCGTAGATAATGTGGCCATTCTTTTATGCTGGGGCCACACTAACGGGAAATGCCATTAATTATGGCGTTAACCGTAGGTGTAGCCACGACTTAACGCGATAATTTGACAACGGCATTAATAATGCCGTTTGGCGTTAGGCGATAACTCGAGTGGCGGTACATCAAAGAGACTAACGCAAGAATTAACGCGATAAAGCGGCCACACTACGTCAGTGTCAGTGTGCGTCGTGAGCGCGACGAGATCGCACGTGTTTGTTTTTATCTTAAACTCTTTGTTTACTACACGCACTATGGCTATGGAGTGAAATAACGAGAAAGTAATTGCGTTTCTCGAGATTCTGCAAACAGAACCATGTATACGGGATCCGAAACTTAAGAGTTTACAATAAAATTGAGTCATTTGTATAATCCATCATCTTCTTTTTCTTTGCTTCCTTTTTTCCTCATTCGGTAATGATTCAATAAAATCAAATAATAAAAATTTACACCCATTAAATACAGAACTCTGTTAAGGTCCACCTTGCTTCATTCAAATAAAATTAACGCCGTTTTTATCGGCAATGATGGGCATTCTCGTTACACGTCACGTCACATTTCAAGTGTGGCCACCTACTTTAGCGCGTTAAAATTTATCGCGATAATTATCGCGTGGGCATTGACGTTAGCCGTTAGTGTGGCCCCACAGTTATACGTTGTCGGAACTATTAAAAATCGAACAGAACTATGCGGGCTGCGGTCTTAGTTCGACTTAGTGGGGGTTATTATTCGTAGATGGCGTTATTTTCATTTTTTTATATATTTAGTTACTGTCGTAATCTTGTACGAACCCGACATTGCACATTTGCCTGACGTTCTGTGATGGCTATTTTTATGAGATTGAATAGCAAAAGAGAATATTCATCTGACGGTAAGTGGTCGCCACTGACCATTGACATCTGTAAGCAATTTCATGTAAAAGGGGTTGTGTCTAAATTCAATTCAATTCGTATCTTTTCCTGAGGACTATGATGGTCGCCTCGTATGCATATGAACCGACGTCCATGTCCTTCCACCGAAACGCAAGAAATAGGTGTCGCTGCGCTATCTTGTTCAAACCATACTCATTGTACGACTTTGCGATTGATAATTACAATTTAAAAATAACAATTAATTGTAACCCTAGAACAACCATTTTAATATCAAAAGTACAAGCTCTTTAAAAATTAAGACCTAATTTCGAAACATAATCAATCCATCCCGGAAATTTGGAGACTCAAGGAAACCCGGAGACTAAGGCATACATACGTACATACATACATACATACATGCATGCATGCAAGCATGAGTACATACATACATACTGTTGGGCATGGGTTGCAATTACATCCGAGGAAGAGCTGTAAGATGCGACAGGTTGGATAACCTCCGTTCAGATTTTTGAAGTTACTCCGACAAAAACTAATAACTACTAATCTAAAAGTCCAATAATAAGGACACAGACTCAAGACCGAACTTCGAGACAGACTCAATCCAATTCACAATAGCACTTGCTAAGTTGCTAAGTACTAAGAGCGAGCGCTAAGCATTCATTTACCTATCCAAACTGCATAACATGACAATCAGCCCGCATAGCACAGAACTTAGTGTTACAATAAACAACGGTGCACGTTGATTCATACCCCCGCCCCGCGCAATTTCCGGTGCCGCCCAACAGCTTACTGTCTTCCTGTGCAGTATTGAGTGTTTGGCCCAAGTTGGAAGTGATAGCGGTGAATTCTTTGCAGTTTATGTCTCGGAGTGGTCTTCTTTAGCTGTTTATCTAACGGGTGAGTTGTATTAAGTTATAAGACTTATATTATCATGTTGTAGTTTATTTTTGGTGAGTGCTGTCATATTATTGCTCTTATAAAGGCGTTTCAACTTAGTCCTCAAAGGGAAGAACGTATTGATTGTCGCGGTCAAGTAAATTCTTTAATCAGTATTAGGTAAAATTCCTATCCTGTTTGAGTAAGATACACATTTATAGTGAAATATGTGATAAATGTGACGGAATATCACCTGGATGTTTGATGCTTACATATAAGAGACAATATAATTAATAAGTAACCACCACGTTACACGATATATGTATGTCTTTGCACTCTTTATTTTTAGTTTTGGCTCAATTACATATATTTTGCATGCAAATTTGATCCCCTACCTTGTTTAGTGCTAGTGAATAAAGAATTTTTAGCCATATTTTGAAAAAACTTGATAAATATTACTTTTTTAATAAATACAAGTTAAAAGAACTCAAAACTGAAGAATAGTATTAAAATATTGCAGTCATATTTCAAAATAGAGTTATTTATTTGATGCTGATTATTTCAAGAAGTTTAAATTCTCTTGCAGCGTATAACTTGTACCATACCAGTGTTAGCCGTTTGCAGAGCAGGGGCCGCCCCACAATCCGGCCCATTGAATTTGGTCTTCACAGCATCACGATGCGTCGTAAGCTATTCTCACGTCACCGTTTACCCTACGACGCAACCTGACGCAAACGATTTTTTACATGTGTAGCAGGTTCTTTGTACGTATGAGAAACTGCCTGTAGTAATGAAAAAAGAAACGAATTTCCTTTGATTTTGGGGTTCTTGGGGTCCAATTCCAGGATATAATTGATTTTTTAACTTTAAATCTGTGAGTGCCCACTGCCGCCCATAGGCATCTGTAATCAACCCCAGATAAGATCAGAGTAATTTGAAACGCTTCGGATAAGTATATCACCCTTACCACACACTTTACAACAGAACATAGCAATGCATAACACTGCTGTTACTGCAGAATCTTAAACAGTTCTTTTTTTTTTGGTGACGGGGGGAAACCTTCGATGGGTACACCGAAGCCTTGGGAGAGACTCCGGGTTATGTGGGAGTTTTACCCAGTAAAACCCCCTCGATGGCCTTCCTCAGCGCTTGCAGGGGACTCCAGGTCTCCAATAGAACGCACCGGTGCTCCCTAGCGCGGCGACCCTTACGGGCTCATCTCTTGGGGGACGAGTGATAGTTCCCCTACACCTTTCAGTGTTTGTGACGACATGGAGCCACACATGCCGCCGTCATTCTCAGAGTTGCTGACTGGGCGGTTTGAGCTCCCACTCAAGCTGCCCGCAACCCCAGAAGACCCCTTCTAGTCGCCTCTTACGACAGGCAGGGGATACCGTAGCCGTATTCTACTCCACGGCTACAGGGGAGTTCAACCAGTTCAAACAGTTCTACCACCTTAAAACCATCACCGTCTTTGAATAAACTTTCTTGTTCATTAACGGACAAATAAAAACATTATGAGAGGAAGGAATGCAGTCTAATCTTAATCACTTCGCATTCCTAGAGGACATCTGTGCCTATAAGAGATACTTAAAAAAAAACAAAAGTGTATGTGTGGAATTCACAGACGGTAGAAGGAAACTTAATGATAGTAAATAATAAAATACTTCTGGGCAAAAGAGTGGTAAGATATATGTTTTTGCAAAAATGGATCAAGCACTGCAGCCCATTTTCGGGCATCTTATTTCCTTTATACCGACTTTGAGCTCGTATACAAGCTACAAAAGGAAATCGTTAGCGTGATTCAGAAAGTGGTACAGCGCCATCTAGTTGTAGCACCGACAACTGCTTTAACGTATTTTCATTTCATCGAGTTTCGATAATTCGATAACTTAATTAGTATAAAAGGGTGTGCTCTTAAAACGTTAGAACCATATCATGTTATATATCTTTTCAAACTATTATTTTTTGCAAAGATAAGCGATGTATAGACTTTTATATTTATTTTATATGCGGATGAAAAGATGCTTCAAAATATTCCCGCATATTCCAGCTCAAGTATTAGGAATCAGTCAATCAGATTGACGGATTGTGCATTTGAAAGCTCAGAGTAAGCTTGAGTAGAAAGATGAAATTCAGAATGCAATTTCCATGCCATTCGGATTAAGGTTTCAAATAATCTTTACAATTTTTTATCAAACTGAAACAGCAAACTATAGCAAACAAGCATTAAGTTTACGTAATGGTATGTGGTCGCTGACGCTCATAAACATCATTGAGCGACTTTATATAGAACAGGGGTTGTATCTGAAGTCGATCACAGATGCGTTACTACTCCCGAGGATTAAGATAGTCGTCTCATATATGTGAGTGACCCGACCTACTAAGCGATTAAACTAAAAAGTAGTTTAAACTAAGTAATAATTGAGAGACTTAACGTTTGGATAAAAGATGAGCACACTCATACAACACACAAGTGATAACAAAATATACAGATTGTGAGCTAATAATAATCAATAAGAGTACACTAAAGAGCGAATAATTTGAAAAAAAAAACTACTTAATATTTTTTTAAATACAGATAAATGTATAAACCCTAATAACATATTTAGTTATACATATTTTTTCCCTACAAAGCATTATAAAGCAAGTGATATTCAATTTCAAATACAGTGATTAAGACTTTATCTTCCTCCTTCCGCCTTTCGAGCTCCACTGCTGGACATAACCATTGACCTATTAAAGTCTATATCTAGATATCTATAAATATGCCTCTTTACATGAATAAGGAGACAGTAAATAAATCATCTATACAGTCAACACGAGGATGTCGCGTACTATGTAATACAATTTACGCGAAATTCGCTGCGTTCAAATATTCAAGGTATCTTACGTGAGATAAAACATACGGCGATGGTTTTGTGGCAGCCATGTTCATTATTTAAATTAAGTTACTACCCATGGCTATTGACGGGTATTAATAATTATTATTTTATATTTTAAAAGTACCGAAAGAACATACAGTACATCCATATTGTGGTAAATTTCAGGCACTGATTTCAGCCGCAGTTGTGATACTATTCCTGGGAAATAATTTGGAACGTCTCGGATAAGTATGTTTCCATTACAACGCCTTTATAACATATAGGAAACATTAATGTATATCATTACTGGATCATGAGTGTCCAAAGTCTCAAAACATGTGAGATTAGCAACCCCAGATAGAGCTGATATTCTATTTAAGGTCGGCCGTACATTTATAACTATTTCCAAGGACTAAGTTGAAACACCTCATGTGACTATCTTTTACCTAAACATATCTTTAATACCGGAACGCAGAAGCTAGTATATTATAGTACCTCTACAGCCAAATCATGAGTTAAATAAAACTATCATTTAAACAGCGTGCCCGTTCCAATTATAAACCTGTATGTTTCGCCCTTGCGTGTGCCAGTAGTTATTCACTACAAGGTACAGTCTATGCAGATTACGGCAAGTCACATTTACCTGAGATTGTCTCAAGACGCCTCTCACCGCTAATTGAACGACTGCCTAGGATCTAGCTGCATACGAGATGTTCTAGTTAAAACTCGTTTTGTTGGAAGATATTGTTGTAGAGCTGTAGGCTATTTTAAGGGAAATTTACTGCGAAATTCTTGACATAGATTTTTTTGCTTAAAGCTAAAAATTTGCTACTACTACTAAACTTAAGCGATTAATTAGTTGTTAATTGACAATTGCCGGTTGCTAAAACTGCTGTGTAATTGCTTGGCGATTATTTAGTAGCTTATACATCGACATAGACCCGTAAAGCTACAGTTGACATATTGTTCGAATAGTCGAACATGTACTGTTCGTCGGTCGCTCAAGCAACAAATTGAAAGTCCGAGCGGCAACTGCTAAGGCAACTGTTTAGTAGCTTAAGCGACAATATAGTAGCAAGATAGGAACTATCGCTCAAGCAATAGTAGCCAATGAATGGTTTGTCTAAGAATATTAAAAATATATTTTGTTTACTCGTTTTGTACTTATTTAAAATTAATTGACTATGTCATTATCAACATGTATTTTGCTTCTTTGAGCATATTATATACTAAAATTATTGAATGAAATCAGTCCCTATAACTATTTAATATTTATAAAAGCAATGCGCTTAAATTTTCTCTTTAAATATGTTTCGTAAAGCGAGAAATAATTGCTGGAAATGTTTATTGGGCAGCTATGATGGTCGCTTTTAATAAAACGTTATGCATATTTTATTAGAGTTAATAAACGCGATAATATAAATATAGTTTTAGTAATAGTAAGTATACCTATTTATGTTTTTTTATTGGACATGCGCGTATGGTTAAACTAGATATTTCTTCATCCTACACTACCAGTGTACCAAATTTCATCCAAATTCATTGCTATACTCCCATTAACTTTTACGTAACATATTAGTAAGATATATTGGAGTTCAATCGAGGTGACCGGTTGCTTTACTGGTATACCAGTATAGAGTCAGGGTACCAGGAGAGTATTTTATGCAGTTAAATTGTGAGACCCCATTAAATTTAAAACAGCTGAAATTAAATGTCTTTATTTTGCATAGGCCTACGGGGGCACTTACGAGTTGTCAGTTACAATATCTTTTTTTTACGATACCACTGGATCGGAACACGACCACAACTGAGAAGATCCAGCAAGAAAGCTGACAGTGGGATGAGTCGTCAATACAAAAAAAAATAACAACATAATTCTATTATGTTGTAAACTTGTGCAACGTTCTTTTTTAATACTACATTTGGTTAAGTGTGCTTGTATGAGGAAGGCTGTGCAAGCGCATGAGTGCTTACGTTGTTTTACGTTTGTGTGCGTATGTGTCTGTTTGTGCATGTTTGTGTGCATGGCATGCGTTCGAGTGTGTGTAAATTTGTATGAGTTTAACTTTTCAAAAGTGATTCTGTCGTCTTAGATGTAAGAATAACAGTTAGTTACCTTATAGAAATATAACATATATTCGTTCATTGTTCAATACTATTTTATTGTGTTAATTACCTGTTTGAAAGACAACGACGTCGACTCTATAATTATCATCTATACCCTATCATTAAACCTAATATTAAGTACGACAGTATGTCTGTTAGAATTTAATTTGATATTATTATTGAATCAGCTGTACGTGAATATTCAAAATCCAAGGTGAAGTTAAGGTACTGTAATATTATATACTTAGAAGGTTTCGCATTTGGAAAAAATATCTTTCTTAAGTAATAGAAGTTACGGTTTTAATTAAATATTATTTAAATGCGGCCTTGTGATTCATTAGTGGAATGAAAAGGTTCAAGAACGATTAGTAGAATGTGAACCCAATTTATCGTTAACGTTTACAATTTATGGTAAAAGTTAAATGTGTATCAAATACTAGCTGAACCCGCGGTTTCACCCGCGTTTAAAAAAAATGTAATGTTACATACATATAACCGAACGTTTTTTGAATCAAGCAACGACTCCACAATCCAATTTAATACTTACTTTATACTTGGTATACCTTCCTCAAATGCGCTTAACCCGATTTTTTTCTTTTTTCTTTTTCTTTTTTCAATGTACGGGCGAACCATATGTTCGCCCGTACATTGTTTCGGGATAAAAAGTAACTTATGTAATTTTCTGACCCTTATGCGAACACTACAAAAAATCATGCCGTACTAAGTTAAAAACAATAGCTAAATTATCCCAGGGGCACCTTATACTTTTTTCATTTTAATAAGTAACCATTAT